>WAAE01000954.1:105315-382327 GCA_013400495.1 Nicator chloris
TTTAAATATTTGGCCCAAAGACAGCTTACTGTAACGTCATAGGAAACAGAATAGTCCCTGCTCAAGGGAAAATAGTTTATTGCATGGTCCATTAATTTTCTAGCAAGAGAAATCCATATAAACAATTTGTAAGAGAAATTAGGCCAGAACGCCTGAGCTATGACTTCTAAATAGTATTTTGTAATTGAAATAAGCAATCTGGTGCACCAAGAAACTGAGGACATTTTTTTTTTTTGCAAGACTATAACAGGGATGATACCTGCACAGGTGAGGTGCTCACCTTAAACTGGAGCACATCCGGAAGGCACAGGCCACAATCCCACCAAAGAGGGAAAGATAAATGTGGTACCTGGGTGCTTGTGAAGCCAGTCAGGGGCTGGGAAGTGCAATCCCACCAAAGAGGGAAGGATAAATGTGGTACCTGGGTGCTTGTGAAGCCAGTCAGGGGCTGGGAAGTGCAAGGGCTACGGGAGGGACACACTCCCTGCCGAGAAGGCAGGCAAACGGTCGGAGGCGTCATTTGTCTCTTTGGTCTGGGAGAAACACATGGGCAGGCACAGGTTTTGTCCTGAGGAAGCTCTGGAATTCCAGATGTGAATGTGTAAGACTTTTCAGGACATTTATATCCACCACTGTGAAGGGAAGAAGGCACTGCAGGTGTCACAGAGGTGAGGCACTGCTTCTGAAGTGGCTCACTGCCATTTAGTGTTCTAATTCCGCTTGTCCAAGGACACACTGAAGAGACCTAAGATAGCAAATCCCATACAAATCCTTTGACTCCTAATTCAGGAGTAAGAGTCAGAAGTAAAGAAGCCCATCCACAGCCTGGCGTGCCTCCAGGCTTTGCCCTGTTAGCCTGAGGTCCAGGAAAACAAGCAAGTTTCTTGGCTTACCTTTCACAGAAGAGGCAAATAACAGTCCAAGTGCCACACCGTGCCACCTTTCAGTCACAGAAGAAGATTTCTCCTGCATCACCAATCTGTGTATCCCATCCAAGTCACTTCATTTAAAGTGGAGAAAAACAAGCAGTGACAGAACAGGGCCCTTAGAGTAAGGCTCCCAGCATAATGCAGCCACAAGAATTTCACAAGTGGGATTTACTTAACTGGTCACTAAGTGTTAGCATTGCTCTAAAGATATATGGCTGAAAGTGTTTCTCTGGCTATAAAGAAACAGAACCTTGGGAGCAGAGAAAATGCCTGGCAAGCAAACTCTCTCCCTTTTGTTTAATAGCTCTCTTCAGACTTGTAAGCCTGGAAGAAAGCTTCATTAAAGTTAATGAACAAATCTTCCACAAAAAAAAAGTTAAGCACTTGATTTTTGGTCTGAGCACGCAAAATTTGTCTTCCTTGCTGGGTTCCACCCAAGACAGCAATCTTCAGGCAGCATTACAGAAATGTTGTCAGCTCTCAGGCTGGCTTTGTATCTCAGACCTGGTGAGTGACTGGCAGGGTTCATGGGCCAGGTTCACCAGCCTTGTAAGTGGGAACAGCTTCACTGAAGTCAGTGGGAGGCCTGAGCACATTACAGGAACCTTCCATAAATAGAACAGAGCTGTGTCCATTTGTACCAGAAATGACTGCAAATTGCTGCCAGCAACGTTGCAGAGAACATTTTTCACCCTGTAGACTTCAGGCAACCCATTCCTGAAGATACCACACAAAAATACTGCTCCTAAGTCACCTCCTCAGTTACTGCCATGGCATCCCTGCCCTTTAACATTTAAAACCCTTTTAACAACCCAATGCCAACCAGCTTTGCTATGCCCCCAGTGTGCTGCTGTGCTTACTTTTCAATAGGTGACTCAGGCACAGATTGTGACCTTCACCAGGTCCCAGATGGGGACACACAGCAAGGTGCTGGGACAAACAAAGGTGAATGTCATCCCTTACATAATGCATTCAACACTCAGTCTTTATCCCCATCAGGCATTTCACAGAAGAAATGCTTTAAATGTGTTCTTTATACATTCACAGTACAAACAGAAAACCTAAAATTTAAAAAGCTCAGTAGAGAACACATGTTGCCATATTAGATGAGATTTTAAATGGGTGGCCACATAAAAAAGGCCACATAACTTCCACCCCAAGCCAGGGAAAACCGCAGCTAAGGATGGGACTCTGCACAAAGACAACTGCACTCTAGTACCACACCTGAGGTGAGACATAGGAAACACAATCTACAGTTCCCATCTGGGTGTTGCAAAGTGTAAAAACAGCATTTGAGATGTCCTGCTCTTGCCAGACACGAGTGATGCAATCAAAGATAAAGCACCCTGCTGTGAAGTCTGTGGCTCATTCAGGGAGCACAATGTAACAGAGACCACTTACACAACATGACACTGCTGACTGCCCTTGGAACAAGGTTGGCAGAGACCCCTCTGGACGAACGAGGAGCAACAATTTCTCATGAATGGACTGCTTCTAACATTTTACATACTATCTTATTATAGTATCAGTATGATACTGCTATCTGCTGTTTATTCAAACGAATGCAGTTAAGAATAGATGGATTTTGATGCATAAGTGACCTGCTTTGGCAATTTTCAGCAGTAAATAAGAAAAGTGCATCGTGTCATGGCTTCTTTGATCACTTTTTCTTCAAGTGCAATAGCAGAAAATTCAGTAAAATACTCCAAGAGAGATTTCAAAAATCTGAGAGAATTTAAGGGATCTATTGGTGGCACTGTCAGGCTGCTCAGCAAAACACACAACATTTTAATACTGACTGTCAGCTCTCCAGTTTATAAGTAGAGACCAAAAAACATGAGTTTGAGAACAGAAGGCTGAACACTTTTGTAGTCACAAGGAAAACTGACTGTCTTTGACAGAAGAAAAAAAGTAAAATTTTGAGAGGATTCAGCTTAACAAACCTCATGTTTTTCCCATCAAAATTAAGGGGAAGAAATCCAATAGCTCGCTGTACAAACTTAGCAGTCCAGACTGACAGCTCTAGGTGCAGTGTAGGACAGAATGGAGTGCACAGGGATCTGATGTTTGTGGCTTTCTGTTTCGATCCTCAGCATCTGTTGAAGTTTCCGCGAAGTTATTCTAACTTACTCCCCAAAACACACTGACCCAAACAGACTGTAGGAACCAAGGCTCACATTGCTATAGAGTTCTACAAGTTCATGTCCTGACTGACCTCCTGAAGAGAGTTGATTGAATATCTGCTTTTCAAAGTTGAGCTTCATGTTTTAGGCAGAATGTCGCCACAGTGCATAATGCAGTTTACTTAGATTCTAAATGTTTCACATTTTACTTTCAGATCCCACAGTTTGTAAACACTGACAGTAACAAAATATCCATGGTGTTGACATTGCAATCCTGGAAATAAAATGCTGTAAGGCTTCAGAGCTCCTAGCAGTCTTTAAATATGGAGACGAGTATATATGAGGAAATGTTTTTAGCTAATAACAGCTTTCATTCCCCATCCCAGCTTGCCACTCTACTCCTTATGAACAATTGTTGTCACTGCAAGTTCCATGTTCAATATTCCTATACTTTGGGACAGGGACAGCAGGGACAGCCTTTTGTTCTGCTTGTACAGAACCTCCCACAAGTCAGGGCTTTCCTAACTGAAATAGTAAATATGTAACCTCCACAGCATTTAAGAGAGCCTGGCCAAAGGAGGGAAATGAGTAAGTGCTAATACCCCTCATGCTCATCTGTGCACTCTGCTTCGTCTTAACACCACAGTGAGCCAATGGAATAATTAAAAGTGATCGCTGTAATTGTTTCAACATTAGACGCAGAATTTCAGATCAGAAGCTGAGCAGCTGCAGAGATGGCTGGAAAGTCAGTGTAAGTATCACCATCCTTGCCTGTAGGTAGAGTGCTGAGAGAGAAGATAATATTCTGATTCATGGCAGGGTAAAAGTACTCCAGCATTTTCCAGTAGGCTTCTCTGCAAAGCTACCATGCCTAAAGTGAGCTCATAAAGGTGTTCTTCAAGAACCCCACAGCAAAAGGGAAGGGGGAAAGATTTTACTGCTTTTTTCCAAAGGATGCTAGCACCACTTGACAATTTTTTGTCACATTGATTCAAATTCACTTTTCCCCCTGAGAAGTATAAGAATTCATCAGCTTTCCTTATCTGATTTCTGCTGTCAACCACATCAGGAAGGATGTACCTCTCCATAATTCAAATGCTTTCCTGCCCACCTTAATTGTGTGTCTCTTTTCTGGATGTAGCACAGGGAGAATGGGCTGTCTCAAAGGGAGACTTGCCCTGGATGTCCTTATAAGGCAGGTGTACATGATCACTGAAGGGTAAGTCCCACACATAATTCTTCTGTCATCAATTTACTTTACATCTCCATGCCTCATGACAGCCATTTTAAAGGCCTTGTCTACAGGGAATATTGCCATGAACTTTCTTAGACTCTGCAAGGAGTGGCAGGAAATCTATACCTCCAAGAGTAAGTAATTCCAGCTGTTTCAGGACAAAGCAAAAGGGTAGATTCCTGCTCTTCAGAAGCAATAAAACAAATCCTGATTTAGATAATTGTCTTAACACAGGAGTTGAGAACAACTTCACATTTCTGTGGAAGCCAGTTAAGATCCCACATATTTCCATTTGCTTTTAACAACTTCTAGTGAGCTGATAAGAAGCTCGGTTGATAACAAGAAGTTGGTGTGACAGACAGTAATTGCCAGAAAAGAATAGGTGTTTATCTCTGTGCTTCAAGTTTCATAGAGCTCTAACAGACTGTAGACCCTGGAGTCTGGATGTGTGTGGATTTTTGGTTGTTCTGACCCTGTCCCCAGAGTTATGCAGAAAACATTATTAGTGCTACATCTTAAGGGATTAGGGGTCTGCAGCTCTGCACCTCTACTCTCTTAACTCCAAATGTCACACATTGCTAAAGAAAATCTTTAAAAATACACAAAATTAGGTCTGCAGCACTGGACTGCTTCTAGACAGCAGCTTTGTGAAATTTCTTCAACCTGGTGCCTGTGGTACCCACTGAAGATTGTAAACAGCAATAAAGAGAAAAGAAGAAAAGAGGTACCATTAAAATATTGAACAAAAAGGGAAGAGAGGAGGATGTAAAGGGAAGTAAGACGAGACAGCTGTAATGAGGAAAGGTGTTCCTACCCTGAAACTGGGGGCTTCTGATAAGAATCCATAATTCAGTGGTGTGAAAATATGCCAAGGTCATTGAACCCAAGGCATGCCTCTGCTAAATAACTGTTGCTTACTTTCTTTGCCCAGCTTCCCCAGGACTGTGTAGAGTGTACAAAATACATTCTGTGTGCTGGGTGACCAGTGGGCCAAATTCCCATTGCTCACTGAGCTGCCACAGAGCTGTCCCCTTGCTCTGCTCCCACATTTAAACCAAACCAACAGCCATCATCTCTAAACTTCATTGTAAACATATGAGTGCCTCAGAATAAAGTTCTATACAGGTAGATGTACAAAGGAGGTGCTAAACTTGTTTCTTTCCATACAGGATAAACATGCTGAAGGGAAGTAAGTGCATATGTGTGTGGTGGTGGGGAAAGCTCTGTCATCAATTCAATTAAATGTCAATCCCATCAACAGAAAAAAAAAAGGAAAGGAAAGGAAAGGAAAGGAAAGGAAAGGAAAGGAAAGGAAAGGAAAGGAAAGGAAAGGAAAGGAAAAAAAATAATAAGTTTTTCCATTCATTTTCATATTCTTTCAGCATTCCAAAATTTCCACAGCAGAGATTTACCCTCTTTTAAAAGAAGAACCTTCCTAAGACATCTGATTCTATGAGACTTTTTCAGGCTTATCATTATTCAAACAATTTCTCATTTAGTTAACTGCATATTTTAGAAACCTGGCATTCAGTGCTGTATATTATTCCTTGATGTTTTCAGCAAATAAAAAGTTAGGACTCTATGGAAAAAACCCCACCACTTCCCAAAAAAATCCCTTTCAAAACCTGGAAGAAAGTAATTGTGCTTGAGAGATGCTACTTTTGCCTTTCTTTTCCTTGCCCTCTTTAGACAAATTCAACCTTGATATGATCCTGCCACTGCCTACTGCTGGCTGAAGCCCCTTTTGTTAAAGTCAGAAAGAATCAGAATAAGGTTTTAAAAAAACCTGGGAATAAAAATAAAACAATCACCCAGCAAGCAGGGTAAAAAGGAATTGCAAGCAAGTATTTGTATCAGTAAACTCGAAAACCATCATCTGCTGTCTTCACTTAATGTCAATAGTTACTGATGTCCACTTTCATAAATATCATCTTGTAACTGGCTTTTCGTCCCTTTCCACACACGCCACCCCTCCCCCTCAACAAGCACTCCGTTGTAATACATGGGGAAAATTGAGCTTGGTGAGTAAATTTCTGACTCTATTGGCAAATCTTAAGAGATTTCCACACAGCGCTGGCAATTTACACTGATAGCTAATTTGACCATTAAAGAAGTTATTCTGGTCAATGAATTAGTTTGTTTACAAGTGAAAGGAAGTTGTAACTGTGAACTAAAGTGCTATTTGAATATTCCTTATTTACAAACTCTGGTTCAGCAAAGCTTACACTGGTTACATTTGATTGGAATTGATTCTGTGGTGCAAGTTGAATACAGGTTATTTGTGAGTATCTAACTAAAATAACACATTTTCCTAAGAAACTGTACCACTGTACTCTACCTCTTTTCCCTCAAATCTTTAAGGAAAAAAAAAAGAAAATCCATAAATATACATACATTGTTGATATGCCTGAAGGCCAAGCGAATATACTTAGTGCTACTTGAAATAAGACAGCAGAATGCTGCTGAAATCTCTCTGAAGCAGCTAGCAAAAGGCCTGAGGAGCAGAACACAATAAGCGTTCAAAACCATCTCACAATGTAATAATCAATGTGTAATATGAGCTAGGGGTTAGTTAAATAAAATGTGAAAGCTGTATTAATGAACCCTTTCGCTGTCCAACACAGCATTTCATTTTCTTTCATAGGCTGCATAATGCAGGGCTTGGGAATAAATTATAGATGAAACCCCCATCATATGTTTATAAATACACTAACATTAGCATTTTACTTCCTCATAAATCTGCACCAAACATTCAGGCACAAGATAGAAAGCCCTGTAAAACAATGATATATTCTCTGCTTGCAAGACTTGCCTAGTGGCCCATTCATTTTTACCGCTGTTCTTCAAACATTACTTTCTTCGCTCATGCCCCCTCATTTAAAATCCATTTTAATTTAAAGATGTTCGATGCAGTCCTAGTGGTACATTTACTCATCCTGGTTATACATCATGGAGCAGGGAAAAGAAAATTGTTTAATCTAGAGATACGGTTCACTGTGGTCACCACTGAACAGTGGAGTAATTACCAGATCAGCTCTGCTAAAAATGCACTCAGGGTGTTCTGTGACCTATCATCTTCTAATCTGCATAGTGAAGTATAGCTTCATAACTATAAATTGCTGACTTAATTAAAACCAGGACCTTTCTGTCATTTAATTACAGGGAGAAAGGTTATTGCTTAAATGCAATTTTCCAAATGTGATTTCTTAACAGTTATTAACTGCTTCACCATCATTTATTGTTTCAGATTTTTCAATTTGAAAATAGTCCCTGTGACAGAAGTAATGACTTCATGAAAAACTCAATCTAGATGGAGCTGAGCAGACCCATTTGTTTCTCGTAAGTGGAGCAGACAGAAAACTTGAAAATGTCACAGGAGGATCCTGTGATTGCTCCACTTTACAGGAGTAATTAAAAACCAAGGGGTTGTATTAAAGGTGAAGAGAGAAGGTTTATGACAATTTCAAGGTTTTTCCCCTTACCAAAACATTGTCTGTGCCTTTTCAACTCTGGTAGGAAAGGATTGGATTAATAATTAATAGTTTATCCCAACCCAATACACAATACTAGTAGCAGTGCACTAAGATAAGCCTGTTACCTCTGCAGTTTTCTATTCACCTGCCAAGAGCCTCCTTAATTTGAACATAAACAAGTTCCATATAATTTCCCTCTGCATATAAAGCTTTTCATTTCCAAGAACTGTTGTTTCCATGAAATGTGTAAATGCATTTGAACTAAAATTTGAGTAGAGGCTCATTGTCTAAGACAGACCTTCGCATCCAAGAATGAACTTGATTCTGAGAGGCCACTTTTATACCAATCTGAGTCCCATGAGAAAAAAAATCAGCATCAAGACCTCCCCTGCAGAGTGCTGCATGAAATTCTGCTTATAGGTCTAACCCTGACCATTATAACTCACAGGAACAGCTAAAACCTGAAAGTCCTCTTGCAGGGTACTGCAAATACAAGGCAAGGTCCCTCTCCCAATAAAAGAAAAAAGATAGAAAAAAGAGAGCGGAAAAAAAAAGAGAGGGGAAAAAAGAGCGAGAGGAAAAAAGAAAAAGGAAGAGAAAAAAGAGAAAAGATACAAAGAGAAAAAAGAGGGGAAAGGGAACAAAAGGAGGAAAAAAGATTAAAAAAAGAGAGAAAAACACAGATGCTTGTTGTTGCCAGGACAACAATATCTTGCTCTCAGTAAGAACATATTTTTTATCTGAATTTTCCTTGCATCCCCTTTTGTCTAATTAACAGTCCTTCCAAGATATATGTGAATTTTACATGAAAGCAGTTTTGCAGATCAAGGGAAGCTTATTGTTCAAGAATACCGCAGGAAGATAAGAAGCTTTCTAGCAGGCAGTGACACTCTCCTTTCCCCTTGTGGTGAGACTCTACATTCCCATAAAGTTTCCCTGCCAGCACTCACGGGGGCTTTAAGGTATCGGAGGAGCTGCCAGTGGCTACAACGGGCAGCACTACAGATCCATCCATTTTAAACAGATCCATCTTTGTGACCCTAAAAACACATTATAATCTCCAATTCATTAATCCTCCAACACCCTCATTAGTGAAGAGAGAGCTGCTGCCCCAGCACACTGGAGCTGAGGGACAGAGGCCACGTCACTACAGTCCAGAACCTTCAGCTCCAGGTTAAGGCCAGGAGAAGAGAGAACCTCTTTCCTGAACAAACAAGTCATAAGGATTCCTTTTCTGCCCAATTTTCCAAAGCGTTCTGCTGGATATGAACAAATTGTGAGACTCTGAAACGTAGTGGGAGCTGCTCCTCAGCAGGCAAATTCCGTGGAGCAGTTTGGGGCAGATATTCAGGGTAGGCACAGTGCTGGCTGCACTGCACGAGCCATGTGGCAATGTTTGCCAGAATTTGCTCTGCTTTTACTTATTAACAGAACAACCAAAATATTTTCAAACCACTCGTCACCTCTGTTCCAAATGGCGTTACTAAGTGGAACACAAGCTTTTGACTCTTCTCCCCCCCCCCACTTTTTGTAGTGTGAGGACAAATCAGGTTTTTGGTTAGCCACCAAACATATGTGGCATTGCTTTTGTTCCCTGACTGGTAGACTTGCATAACTTAGCAATGGAATCAAAAGTGTAAACAGACAACATATGTGCATGGACGATGTGCACTTTGCTTTCAGCTAATGATCAAGCACTCTGGGTTACAGTTTGCCCTTGGCAAGCATCTGTACTAGCATAGCTTGAATCCTTACATGTTTACACTCCACACTGGCAGGGGAGTGGCAGTGTGGCCCAGGAAATAGCACAAGGGAACGTGAATGATCTATTTTCGGGCTCTGGAGATGGCCTTCGCAAGAATAAAAACTACAGGGATAGAAAATTAAAGGGAGAGAGAGGGAAAAAAAAAAAAAAAAAGAAGATTTTAAGAGAAAACGAGAAAAATAAGATGGAGCCACTGTAGGAAGTGAACAGGGAAAGGCACAGTGGGATACAGCCCCATTCCCTGGAACAAAAATACAGCAGCTCTGAGCAGAAAGCATCAGGTACAGGCAGTCTTGACCAGGACTCAAAATCTGGACTTTGCTGCCAGGCCAAACCAACATCTTAGAGATACATACTGTGGCCCTGCCTGCTTATTTGGAAAGCAGTTATTACTGCCAGTGTCCTGGAATTCTACAGTAGACCTAATAAATTCCATGATTTTTGTGACCTTTTCCTTCTGCAAAGTGTCCCTTCTTGCCAAGAGATCTGTCAGGGTGCAGGATTATCTCCTAAAGAGAACAACACACCTTCCACCCCCATCTAAAATGAAGCTAAAATTGTACTGTAATGATACCAGTGCAACTAGAGGAGTTTACTAACAGTTTTCCAGTCTCAGCTCTACACTCAAAACACTTCTGTGTCCTTCCCCAATGCCAATAGCTACTCTGCAGGTGGAGGAAGGAAAGCCAGTGCCTGACACTGCAGATTTCCTGCTGGGCTGTGTCCTGTGCAAGTTGCAGCAGAGCTCCTTACTATCACATCCATGCTGGGTGTGAGTTTCCATAAAGCCCTTACATTTGCACAGAACTCCAAGGAACTGACATTCTCTATAAAGGGCCCAAAATACGCTTACAGAATATAATGGTGGGTATCTTTTGTTTCCAACCCTTCTCAAATACTTTTTTAATCACTGATGGTTTTGTAAACAGGACTAATCTGAGAATCAGAGACCAAGTTCCTAATATCAGTGTACAGGTCCCCTCCAAAGTTGAGAGAACTTTCCATGCTTTGACCCCTCTTACCCAAGTTTAATTCACATTCAAAAGGAAGAAAATCTAATAGATTCCATGTGGTATTTTTTTATTTTCCCCTTGCAGCTGCCGAGGTTCACAAGGCAACAGGACACATAGCACAGTTCAGAGAATTAGAAGAATGAGAAGAGGAGAGGACAATGATAGTTTACAAATACTTTAGGACTCAATTCAAGTGAACCCACTAACATCAAACACCTAAGAGAGATTCTCACAGGTTTCTGTAAAGTAGATACTCTTTTAGTGAACACCAAAATAGTAAGGGATGCCCACTGGTCATTTAAATTCATCATTTTACCTTGGAAAAGCTGGGGGGCACCAGTGATCTGCTCTGAAGCAAACTCCTTATGCTCATATATCAAGAAATATGCAGTCCTGTCTCACAGACAGAATTGGCTTGATCATGTGAAGTAAGACTCACTTTAGGTAGGGTCTGCCAAAGCAGATGCTTACAAAAATCATCATGCCCTGCTGTCCTACGAGCTTTCCATGATTTCCTACGAATTACAAAAACGTGTACTCTCAGAGAAGCAGCACATGGATTGCAAACCACATCATTAGAAGCAGGACACAGCGGCCATGCAGGTTAATAGCCTGAAAACATAGAATGAGCCCTTTTTGTAATCTCCTCCAGTTTGTTCGTTTGATTAATTGAGCCCATTCAATTTCCATTGAAGACTATTAAGAAGTCTGTAGCTTTAGCTATTTTTGTCTGCGAGACTCAGCCTGGAGATTTCAGAAGCTTAACATTCTAGCTGCATGTCACTGCAACCATTGTCTCTTGTCACAATTCTAATTCTATGTTCTGATAATAAAATTTCATTAGTGTCTGCACATCCTTTGCCTTACCTTTGAAGTACTGTCTTGTGCTGAAACGATTAGCAGTACTTTACGTCATATCACTTGACTGTTTGACAGCCATTGTGAGTGAGCTAATCGGGGAGAAATTAAAATTTCTGACAATTTCCATTACATCTAAATTGCTGAGAAATTAAGGGATATTTACTTTTACAAATATTAAAGGTTGTTTAAAATGTAAACTGACTTCATTTTATTAGTAGATTCCACAATGTGCTAATTCAAAATGACTACATGGCCTTCTGTGAATAAATTACCAACTCATTTTCCAAGAGCGAAGGACATTTCCTCCAGGCTGCTTTTTGACTGTTTGTGTCAGTAGAAAAAGAAAACAAAAAAACTTATGAATATTTCAGAACAGAAGATATTCCTTGGTGCCTGTATTCCGTGCTTCATCTTAACACAATAATGAGGTTATCCCTGTATCATATGATTCTTTTAACAACTTAACAAAAAGCATGCCATGAAGCACTGAGATTATCACATGATGTTAATTTATCTTGGGAGGGGTCCCTCCCTGATCAATGTCTTGAACCCAGCTAATCCAGACCATCACACCCCACATGCCTGTCCATACAATGACTGAGCTTAATTTTGAAAGTAATTTCTATTTTTCTGTTCCTGAGGATTTACATGTTTGGTGTCAGAGTTTCTTCCATGATTTGGTGTTTCCTCAAACCTATGTGGTCATTGTCCCTGCAGACTCCAAAGGGACATGAGCAAAAGAGGTGGTCAGATATTTAGCACACCTGCATGGGCTGGGGTGGGGGATCTCACCAGTCAGATTTCAGACACAAATACATTGCTGAAAGTCTTTTAGCTGTTCATTAACCACCCAGAGCTGCAGCTCAGTCGTGGTGATTTAAAAACTGAGTTAGTGCAGCTGCCTACAGGTATTTAGGTTTCAGGCTGGGAATGAGCCAGTTAACAGTGTCATGACTTTTTTTATCTCAGCTAAAGTATTATGGAGTGACCAAATGCTCCTGTACATTTTTAATTGCAGCCAAGCAAATCTAGTCATTAGGTTCCTCCACTCTAAAACCTTTCCTTTGGTCCCCCATGACATCTTCCACACCACCATTCTTTCCAGACTGATGAACCTTCATTTCATCATTTATTAGAGTTTTTCGTCTTGAATTATTTCCGAGACTTTTCTTGATGTCTAATCACAGTTTTCTTCACCATCTTTTTAAAGCTCTCTGCAAAAGGTCCAAAGACAAACACTGCTTCTAAAGGTCCTGGTGCTTTGCCCTGTAGATGCCTCTTTTATAGACTCCATTGTAGACAGCACTCACACGATCATTCCGGGACGAAACCCCGAATGGCTGCTCACGGTGTGCTGGCCTGTTGAATGCAGCTTATCCCACAAAGTCTGGCCCCCATAAAAGGGGCATAATAGTTACCTACCACACAGGATGTGCTAAGGCTTAATTTATTAGTGCTGTAAAGCATCTTCGACCCTTAGAAGAAGGGTGTTACGAAAACATAAAGCGCTATTGCCATAAAACATTTGTCTGGCTGAAAGCCCTCACTGGTCTGCCTGAGAAACAAAGAGGGACGTAGGGAACCAGAGTGTCTTTCTAGGCATTTCCCATTAAGAAAAACAGTACTGCTTTCATTTCTTTGGTCTCAGCATACATATTCTAAGACTCTTGGTGATGGAGAAGGAGGAAGAGCAGTAAGCCTATTGCATGAAACATTACTATTTGATTAAAAGATTGCTAGGACATGGAAAAGCACCCAAGCTACTTCCTGTCACCCAATCACATTTACCAAGAGAAACAGATCTGCAAATGCAGGAACTTTTAAAATTTTAAGTCCTTCTCATTAAAGCAATTCATTATGAATATTGCAAACTGTGTAAGGAATGCTGTGCAAGGATGTGAAAATGAAGAAAGACTAGAATATTTTTGATGGCTTCATTGTTGGCAACTGTTTTGTTTGGTTGGGATTTTTGAGAAGCAAGAATCCCAGCAGTAAATGCAGTCATGTTCACTGGCTGCCACCAAAGCTCACTGTGTCTGAAATTCTTTCTTACATGCTTTGCTGAATCAGGACTCCAGTACATGAAATATACTTTGATCTTGACAGTGGTTCAAGTCTTTTCCTTAAAGTCAAAGCCCCTTTTGGGTTTTTTGCTTTGATGCACCATCAAGCTCATGCACATTCTTTGTCAAAATACACCCATACAATAGGGTTATAACAAATAGTTCTTTTAACAGTTCATTTAGGATTCCAAAATGATGAGGTTTGCAAAATGCAAAGAAAAATCCCACAGATTTTTTTAAAGCAAACAAACTGTGGCAACCCCCAAATTAATACTACAACTGAAAGAAAATTAAATGTGGGATAAGTTTATGTGACCAAAAGGCTTTGGGGCAGGACACAGCAATATGCTAAAGACAGACTCACAACCACAAGCTACATTGAGGACTCAAACCACATATGAGTGGCACATTTCAAATGTTCTTCTACTCCTTAAAATAGATATGTGCTTCCCAGCTGCTGCCAAACGGCTACTCTGTAAATGGCTAAAGAAAGAGTTCTTCTTGTTCATATTTCATTTTCTTTTCCATTCTATGTCATGTCCAGCTCCTGCTCGTTTGTTACCGAGTCAAAAATAGAGTTACTCCATGAGAAATGTTGATATTTTTGATCTGCCCAGAAGACAACACAGCATGTGACAGGACATATTTCATACAAGATTTTCTTTGAGTTCACTAGAAACCCCCATATAGGTGCTGATAATTTGGGCTTACATTTCGATTCCAAGAATCAGAGGTTGTAAGTCTCAAATGGACCTTTAAGACCCTGGGCTGCCCTCCAGCAAAAAAACCTTCACCACAATATTCCTCCAGCAAACTGAAAAGATTCGGAGGAGCATCTCAACTTTTGGGAATATACTTAGATCAAACTTCCAAACCTCTTCCAACAATATAAAAACAGAAATAAAACTGGCAGGTGCATCTTTTGCTATGTCCTATAACATAAAAATCATGGGCCACTTCATTGAAGTGATTGGAAGTCAAGAAGATAATCTAAATATATATATATATATATATATATACAGCCATTCTGTGAGGTCTGCTACTTGCAGCTGGACTTCCAAAACTTTGCTAGGAAACTGGTAGTAATAGCTAAAATTAAAAAGCACAAAACGAGCTTTAAATTCTGATGACATTTAAGACAGGGATTGTATCCTAGAACACAGCTCTAGACACACATTATTGCAATAGCTCAGGTGAACTCACTGTGCAGTGACCAGCTGCTGTCTGTGCTCTGCTCTCCCTCACTGCAACTGTGCTAGTGCTGCTCTATAAATACATAGAAATGTATAGATAAATGTGTACTAACTCCATACCTTTCCCTGCTGCCCAGCAATGTGTAAGGGTGCCTGGAGAAGGGATTATCCTCATGATCACATGGACAGACACTGACCTCAGGGCACGTACAGGGAGCCACTCCTTGCCAGTAAAAGCGCGGCTCGCTCCAGGTTGAACAGGGGATGTTGCTACCGGGAAAGTGGCAGCACTAAGCTCCCAGGGAAGCTGCAGAATTTATGTCTGTGTCACACCACTCAGCAAGAGCCTGCCTCAGTGACAGCAGATCTCTGACAAGTTTCTAAACCATGCAAGGGTGGGCAATTCTGCCCCCCGGGCACAGCTTTTCCCCTGAAAGTATTGTTTAGATAAAGAAATTTAGCCCCCAGTTTGGCTAGTGTGCTGCCTGCCCCTTAGAGCCAGCCTTATTTACAGTGCCATTTCTGCATCTGTTTTCTGCGTTTGTTTGTGGACTAACAAATTTAAGAAACCCCCCTCCCCCCTCTAATTGACTTTAGCCTTGAAAATTTTGATCTTAACAGAACAGATTCACTGATTGCATAGTGGCAAATGGGAGATTGTCACTTGTTTTTAAAGTGCTTGCTTTTTACAGTGAAGAGCATGAAGTGTACCAGCAATGTTAACCTTCCGGAAACACACAATATTTAAATTACACTGCTCAGAGCACAGTAATTGAGCCAAACAGACATAAGTTCACATCCACTGAGCTTTCAACGTAGCAAATGCTGCCATCAATCCCTCTCGAGTGCCCAAAGGATGGTTCATATGCCCAGAATGCTGTGTATCTTTTTTCTCAACTCTAGCTGTAGATTTAATAAACTAAAAACTTCCTGTTGCAAATCTTACCTCAGCCATGTAATCTAGGGATAGTCAGATTGTTGGCTCGCTCAGACCTTTCTAACATGCTTAGCTAAAACCCTGGGTAAACAGTGAAACACTACTCAACACACTTTCTTTGCCACATTCTTGAGCGAGCAGACTGACAGGATCCCGTGCATAGACACGATCATACATTTGTTTAACTGCCATGTTTATAAAAGGTCTCCAACTTATTAACAAGCATTTGAAGAAGAGATTAATCAGTCACTTCAGAGTCCTCTATTTGGTTATGGGCTGTGCCTAGTAACAGAAACAAGACTTGCCACAAAGGCTGTCATGAAGATTCATCCTTCAGAAGTCCAGATTTCCTGTTCATCAGCCTTTACTACACTACTTGGAAACGGAACTGTAGTAAAGGATGACCCACTTGCCTACTGAATTCCTCACAAAAATGTACTTTTTTCATCCCCTCTGCAACTTTCCAAACATCTGAATCTACTTTGCACTCATATAGGAATATTACAGACACCAGAACACTGAGCTGCCACAGAGCTATGGCTACCAGATGTCTCAGCCTGGGTGCTGCTGGATCCCAAGATAAATGAATCTAATATTCCTAGAAAGGGAAGGACCATCCTGCCTGTAAGGTAAAGCCAGGGCACATTTTTACTTGTTACACACCACTGCAATGAGTCTTGCATCAGAGGTACCCACTAAGATGTTTTATACTAAGAAAACAATTCAAATTTCAGCTACTTATACTGAGTGAAACATCATTTATATCTATATGGGTCTATCATAGGTCATTTCTAATGTGTAGATATGACCTATGGTCATATTTCAAAAGACATCAAGAAAAGCAGCAGCTAGATTGTTCCCTCTCCTCATTATTTTGTAGACTTTGTGCTGAGTTTCTGGACTCACTGCACTTTGTGGCAGTTGTGACATTTTAAGTTCTTGTGGAGTAAAATGTAACCTCTGTGGAGAACCTGCACATGGCACAAGAGCCACTACTGTGCCTCCCTCATCTTCAAAGCAAGGTACATTCACCCTGTGTGAGAACATCAAAAAGTGCTGTGCTCTCCCTGCTGGGTTACACAGGCACAAAGCAGATCAGGCAGAGACACGGGCAGAAACATTTACTCATCTAAGAAATCCAAACATCCTTTTTAAAAATTAAGGTCTAAACTATCTTTTGAGAGGAAGTCTCTTATATACATGAATAAAAGAAATATCTTTGTTATGGATTCAGAACATGTGGTTAAGCATTTTTTGTTTTATAATATTTTAAAATCTTGCTTCACTGGTTAATCCAACTCTCAATGTGCAGGAAACGAGCAGATGCTCAACGTTATCTATTAACTGTCCTATCAACCTATCAAAATGACATATGGGGGCTTAAAAACAGATTTTTTAAATAAAAATTTTGTAAGTCCAGGTATAAAACACATGCTATGTCCCAAATAAAAAGGGTTTCCCAATGTCAGCTGGAGCCTGTTTTGCTGAGTTTTTGCAGAGTAGGTATCTTGGAGGAAGCTTCATCCATCTCAGATAATGCCTGAACTTTAATTCTACTTGCTTTGAAAAAAAATTGTATCAATTATCCCCACACTCCCCCAAATGAAATAACAACACCTTTTCAATCTACTTCTACCTGTGCATACCATATCCTACAAGAAGGACTAACAACAATACATGCATGCACTCTCAATTCCCCGTTTCCAATGCATGAATCTAAAGAACCCTCCAAACAAAGTGTTTGGAATCTCATTCCAGAAGCATGTTTTGCAGGTTTGAATCTCTCCCTACTCTCAAATGAGATGCAATATGTCACACTGTAGGCTAACAAACTCTTCTCAAATAAGATGCTTGGGGAGATAGTGATCATTGGAACTGTAGGGTTTTTTTCTAGGGGGAGTAAAGCTGATGGTCCAGATCCTGATTCAGCAGCATCACATTGACTAAAACAAAGCTGTTGTTGAAAACAGGCATGAGCTCAAGTATGTTGTGGATTTTGTCCTTAAATATATACAAATTATATATATATATATATATTTATTTTAAAAAGCCTCTAGACGTAAAAATCTTTTCCTCCTCCAAAAGCACCCTCATCTCAAAGTAAACATGTGGTGTAAATAAGCCTTACTCTTGATCGCTGTGCTCATCTCAAACTCATAAAAGCAGCAGTATAATTTAAGAAAAAGTACCTTAATGCATCGGTTATCACCCTGTCCTTTTTACAGATATTGTCAATTTAAAAATCTCATTTATTTTCTTTCTTATTCTGGGCAGATTCCTATGTGGTGTTCTCATTTCTAAAGAGAAAAATCTTCAAAACGCATGAACTCACCCTCCTCAGTTTGGAATAAAACCATCTCAAGAACCTTAGTTATATCCTTGCCTTCATAACTTTTTCTTCACTGAGAGCTCTTGAAATCAAATGCTAGTAAAAGGAAAAGGTTAGCGTTGTTATTATAATCAAGCACTCACAGCGCGTGTAAATTTACTTAGCGCTTTCCAAGCAGAGATAAGATATCCTTAGAGTCAACACAAAAGACGACAAACACGAGGACCGCAAAGAGCTGAGCGTAACAGGGGGCAGGAGGGTGAGAGAAGGCGATAAGAGATGGGAAGTGAGTCACTTCCATGGCAGAGGCAGCCGGCAGGGAAGGAGGGAGCCGCGTCCTGCCCGTCCGACAGCAGGTGGGGCTGCTGCAGTGCGGGCTGGCGGGCTCGGAGGGATGGAGAGAGCAGCGAGGGAGGCTCTGCAGCTCCAAACTCACCTGCAGGAAACTCACGGCTCCGATGAGAACCGCGGCACAAACGGCCTGGCTTTCACATCGCTTATTTCATCGCTCCTGTTGGCCTCGGCAAGCTTTACCCAAAGTCCCGAGTGCTTTTCTGGGTGTGACTAAAACACTGATACAGAGAGATCCAGGCCAGACACTCATCCCAAATCTGGCTCACATCTGTGGCAAAGCTCCCCTGGCTTTGATACACAGCCACCCTACACCTATGGGGAGCACACTTGAATGACTCCTGAAAAACTGCATCTCATTTAGAACACGCTGTAGAATAACCACAGCCAGCTATTTTTAATACAAGGGCCATTTCCGTGTGCAGGTCGTTCCCATTGCCATATCAAATCTAGGAGCATGTAAAAATGATGCTCAAAGTAGAATGTATGAAAAAGTTCTGAGGACAACTCTTGTTGGCTGAAAGACTGAGATTATTTTGAAGTCCAAAGGTCCAGTTATGCTGGACTGAACGGGAAGCTGAGCCCTTTTTCAGGAAAGAGAAGGGGCACAGCAAGGTGGTGCCTGGTTTAGCAACCCAAACCCACCTGCAAGGACGAGAGAACCGAGCTCGAGGCTTGAGCAGGCAGGCAGAGCTCAGTGAGGAGCACTGGCTGGCAGAGCAGAGCCCAGGAGCAGCCTTCAGCCCTGTGGGCCCTGGTTAGGCTGACAGCTCCCATCAGCCATGCCACAGGGTGAACCAGGGGAGCCGTGGGATCGCCCTGTGGCAGGTAACAGCCGCACGTCGCCAGGTGGGCTTGCAGGCTCGCTTTTCATGCTCTATTTCTACCCCCTCTGAGGCACTGGCAGCATGTTCTGCAGCATGACACGGTCTCTGCCAGCATCTTGCACAATCAGGCACCATGGGAGGGTTTCAACAGTTCTGGTCATCGTTTTTCTGGCGTGGGCTCATACTTCCAGCACTGGAGTGGCAACACTGCTTTGTCCCCATCTCTCCCCTGGCATAAAATTGCTCTAGACAGAGCTAGTCTTCTCTATGTTTGCCTCATTTTCTATCTCTAGTCTCTTAGCATTGGTTCCATATGTGCTGAGGATGTGTCTGCAAGGACATTGATATTACTCATGTAAAACACTATCCCTGTTTCCTGCTAGCTAAAATGAGTGCATCCCATCCACAGCAGCATGGTTCTCAGGACAAGCTGCAAAACTCACCCAAGCCACAGAAAAAATTCTGTGACAATTTCTGAACTCAGTCATTGCTAAGTAACCATTGAGTCATTGTGAAATTATTAACAGCTATCTCAAGGTATGTCTGCAAGCAGCAGTTGCTGCAGTGTCAACATACCTTGAGATACACACATGAGGTCTCTGGAGACTTTATAAATTGGTTGCTGGCCAGTGCTGCTGCCTCCTCACTGCTGCTATTACCTCTGATGGTTAAATTAAGACAGGCCAACATGCTACAATCACACCTCCATTCTGTCGGGTAGACCTATGGAGATAAAGACAGAGCCAAACCAAAAAAGAGTCCCTGGTCACAGCAAGAGACAGATGCATTAAGACAGGCCAAACTGTAATTTTTCCAGAGAACCTAATAATTCCACTCTTTGAAGAGCAGCAAACAGAATCAAAATATACAGGAGTGGGGCTGGCCATGTCTCAGACACCACTGAGGTAGTTACAGCTGCTTCTTAACAAGTGCACAGCACCTCATCAGGCCCAGGGTCCCTGCCTGCCAGCCACAGGACAGCAAGGGGATGCAGAGAACAAGAACAGTAAGAGGGCATGATGCCAAGATGGAGACTCCTTGACTTTTTTACTTTTCACTGAATGATGCCACCTTTCCTCACCTGTGTGATGCCCTTTTGCAGGGCCATGCACAACTCCCTGATGACCACAGTGACTCAACTTAGAGACACAGTGGGGTTTTCCACTTACACAGGAAGAAATGGAAGCATGGAGGACAGCCAAAAGGGAGAAATAAATGGTTAGAGTCACTTTCAGAAGGAAAACAGGTAGAAGAAAGCACTGCTCTTTACCCAGCAAGTTTTGCACTACCAGTAAAATGCCTGGCTACAGTAGAGACACTCCTCTGGGAGAGGAGGAAGAAGTTGCTGTCTGGAGGATGGTAGGGGCTAGAGACAGAGTTTCAGATTTGCATACACCCTCCTTTGACCAGTGTCTGCCTCACAGCCTTAGCAAATGTGCTCCCTCCAACACATGGCCTATTTCCTCACTGACTTGTAATGCACTGGGACTGCAAGAAGCCTCTGAAACCAGGGGGTCTACTTCTCCCCCACAGCCACTTTTACACCAAGTTAGTGTCACTTTTCACAGCGGGCTTAGCCCCAGTTTGCACTTTGCTTGAGAGCAGCATCTTTCCAGATGCAGCAATGCTGAATTAGTGCCAGCGTTCTTTCCAGAAGCATCGTTCCAAATAGACGCCTACCCCTCACAGCAGAAGGGCACACTTAAATGTGGTAATTAACAGGCAGCACTACAACAAATGCTGTAAACATTAATAACATGAAATCTTTAGTAGATTTCTTGCATCTGCTGGTAGCGAGTTTGTTTGTCATGGGAGACAAAGCAGTGACTGTGTGTAAATTATGCTCATGTCAAGTGTTAAAATGCAATAATGCACCACCCTAGAACATGCACTGAAAAGACTGCCTTGCTATGTATTTTGTACTAAAAGCAGTAACCTAGTCATCACAGTAAAGCTGAATTGGCTGTTACACACCCTCATCACAGGAGCTCTTACGTGGTGTTATTTGGAATCAGCAATTCACATTTCCCTCAGAAAACCAAAGGGCACAGAGAAACTTCCTCACTCACATCAGATGAATGCCTGCAATGAAGTCCAACTATACCACCTAGAATGGAGTCCATGCTTAGTCCCTGCAGCAGTTAGAGCCACCACATCCAAACAACAGACCTGGCTGTCCACTCTCTATCCAGCCTGAATATTGCTTGCTCTACCTGTGCTAGACAAGGAGCCTCATCTGTGAAAAAAATTCCTGAAGCATTCTCACCTCAGGACACTCCAAACTCCTTTGTGCACTACTTCAATACAGAAAGCTAAGATGAGGCCTTTGCAAACAGAATTTCTTCTTTATCATCATTTGTGCTTTGAAGCAGTGAAGAAAAATGTCAGTCTAAACTTGGCTTCTGGTGAAGGTGTCCCTGTCCATGGCAGGGGTTTGGAGCCAGATGATCCCCTAGAGATCCCTTGCAACTCAAACCATTCTATGCTTCTACTCCTTCATGATTTGCCAATACAACAGCTCTCTTCCTCCAGATGTTTTGTCCTATTTCTCTAACTCCGTCCTCTGGAGTTGCCAGCACAGGACAGAAATTTCTGCCACTTACCTTCTGAGGAAATCCCTGCTGGCAAGGGTGAGGTGTGGTTTGAAATCTGGCCCAGGCAGCATCTGACATTTCCTCACTGAGGTCACCCTCACAGGGGGCAGTTGACTTTGGCTCGAGCACTGTGTGTTCTGGCTACCCCAACTGGCAGACAAATGCCCAGGGACTGCTGGCAGGGTGAACCAGAGCAGCCTGAGGCTGCACTCTGATATTCAGGAAAGCCTGGGGCAGAGACACTGAGTCCAGCACAGAGCCCAGCCTTCAGTGCCCCCATAAAAGCCCGAGCCAGCTTACAGGGAGGCTGGTGCCAAGGTTCCTGTAGAAAGGGAATCCAGCTTGTTCAGAACAGCGTCTTCTGTGCCACTGCCAAACAACACAGGATCTCAGTCCAGTGTCAGTCATGCTGCTGGTGGTAGTACACATTTATGGAGTCTGTTGTTGAGGCTCTGCCATTTAGTGCTTTGTTCAGTCAAGAAATTCAAGTTGGCTTAATCTTATCGTGTTAATAGATCTAAATATGGACATAAAGAACTTGGGCATACATAAGCACAAAGAATATGAGTCTCTCATTCATTCCTGCATAGTACAGGGTAAATTGCCAGTGCAGCCCTTTGAGCTTACAAACATCTTTAGACTTGGCCTCACAAAGATTACACTCCCCACTCAGCAATTCAACCTCCTTCTAATACTTTTAAAACAGAGGAAAGGCCAAGACCTCTAGAGAAGATGCCAAAGATTGAATGGTTGGCCCTGAAAGCAGACAAACTGCAACAGGCAGCAAAGCAAAGAGGCCATGCCAACAGTGGTGCTCTCAAGGAAAGGAAGCACAGTTTCTGTTCTGGCATCCACAGCACCCAAACACTTACACACACAATGCAGGTCCCTGCAAGTATCTGCTTGGAAAGGGTCTTTGCTACTTGGAACTTTTTCAGGCTTTCTCAATGCTGTGGCTTTTCTTAGGATTCCCTCACCCTTCTGGTCATTATGGAAAAAATAAAATCACTGGAGCCCAGGCTCCTGCACTTACTTGGCCCCAGAAAGCTGAAACAGCCAAGAGCTGGAATATACTGGGTGATACTTTGTTTTCTTTCTAACAAGAAAGAACTTTCCCTCCAAACCACAGTAAGCACACATGAGGAAATGAGCATTTGAAAGGCTGAAATCCCAACATTGAGCATTATTTAAATTTGTAGGGCTATTTAATGTTCATCACACATTTGATCCTAACAGTGCAAGTGATTTTCTATCAGAACATTTTTTTTCCCCTTCAACAAGGAAAACTGCCCCTCCAAATATAAGCACTGCTTGTTATTTTGAGGCAGTGAGGCAAAACATACAGCACATAGACCACATTTGGCTTGCTTAGCAGATGTCTACAGATCACTTGATGTTAATTTCAACATAAAAGCTATTATATTTCTGGCCTCGCCCTATTAGTTGTTAAATAATTATTTATGCTTGGCAGATAAATTCCAGGAACCTTGAATAAAGCCCATCAACCCTACTAATCTAACCATATTTGACACAACAGTTTTCACTCACAGAAGACCCAAGACGTAATGTTTGCTGCCTGTATGATTCTGTTTCACAACCTAAAAGGTAATCCCATATTTACATTTAAATGTAGACTGTATATAGGATGTGCTCCAATGCTACTTCACAGGCAAAGAATGAGCTTGTTTGCTTCACTGACAGCTGCAACTCTACTGTAGCCAGTTTCAGGTCATAACTCAGTTAATTTAAATCTGCACTTCACAATTCTGGCACTAGTTAGTATATTTTTCCATAGGTGTTCTGGCTTTGCCTATCTACTTTGGCTGTACCTGTCATTGGTTACACCCTGGTGCGCTGTGACCTTGTACAAAACAAAACAATAACTGGAACATAGACTTCCCTTAATTAGCATTTTTAAGCAGCTAATCTAACTTACAGGAGTGCTATTTATACACATTCAGAACTGTAGTTGTTGTGTATTCTGCTTGAATGGTTTGTAAATTCCAAATAGCCAATCTACAACAAAACTTGGAAAAGATATTGAGTGCAAGGTCCTGCATGAAAGGCTTTCAACCAAGTCTTTGGACGTTCATATGCTGTTGTCTGAAGAAATTTAGTTGATGTGTTGTCCTTTGAAAGCACATTTTAGTGCAATTATACTTTTTTATCCTTAACAGACAAGTTAGAATTTCAAGATTTGGAAAAAATAAGGAATTTGAACATTCCACTGAGGAGAACTCATTCAATATGTCTATTTCTATTTCATCTGTCTGGTTAAAGGAGCATGGCTTCTCTATTATCATAGTAATGTACATTATGTCTGCATTTAAGTTTATGTGCATTTCATGATTTTGTGTGATAAATAAAAATTAGTGATGCAAAAAGCAGCAAAAGGAATTCACATTGCTTCCAGCATCCTGCACTTCCTGCCCTAAAAGCTGTGTGGCTTTGCTTTGCATTGTTGACAAAATGAAGTTACTAGGCTGATTTTGGTGGACATTGAACAGACCCCTTTTGCCCTATGAAAGAGCCAGGAAAGAAAGCCAAGTTCCTCCATTCCCCTGGATATCTCCATTGCAGGCTGCTCTGCAGCTACAGCACTTATGCATCTCTCAGCCCTGTGATGAGTCCTTTCTACACCTGACTTTTGCACGTGGAGATTTTCACCCTGGGTTAAAAATGATCAGCGAGAGCTGTGGGCTCTGTTTCCCTGCTGCATCCAGGAGGAAGAGGTCGTGGCCAAAAGCAGGGTTTATTGTAGGGTTGGTTTTACAATTTTTATTAATGACAAGCCAATTTCTCTCCCCTGATGTCTGTGATAATGCAATGTATCCTTGAACTTTGGGTCATAAAGTAGCAAAGGCAAGCAACTGCTGAGGCAGAAAAAGTGAGGAGAAAAGACTGTAAATAAAATCCTGCACATCAAATAATACTTGCTAAACACTTGCCTTTTTGACGTAGGAATTTGATGTTATTATTTCCTTTGCTTGTTGATAACACTTACCCACCTGTTAAATACAAACTGCCCAGCTAGCTAATATAGCAGGGTTACACATGCTGGCAGGTTCCCTTAGTGTGGTTAGCTAGAAGCAAACCAAAAAATGTGGTGGAGGAAAGCAGCACCCTCACTAGAGCAGGGAACCAGAGTCACTAAATCCAACACTAGCCCTACACGTGGCATTAACCGAGACAGATCTTTTCTCATGCACACTTCTCTCCTCTGTGTCAGAATAGTATTGCAGCTCTGAGGGAAGCTTTGCAATGTCAGCAGATTCTGAGATGATCTTTTAAGATCTTCAATTGCTACGAGTTGCATTAACAGCTGACACCGTTGCTCAGACATTCCTAGGTTGCTTGCAGCCTTTTTGTTTTTAAACATGATTAATCATACCTCGCACTGTGAATAATAGCAATAAATCAAACCCACAGAGAGATGCACTTTCACAACAAAGCCACCAGGAAACAAAAATTATGCCAGTGTTGATCCCCACTATCCCTTAGACTTAGGAGGAGGTCAGTTCAGTTCTCATGAATACATCCTAGCCATGGGAAGCAGAGGACTGGATAACTGCAGTCAAGTGTTTTCTCTGACCCTGGTACTGGTCAGAAATTGGCCTATGAACAGGTTTTCAGTAGGTGCAGTTATTATAAATTTTATTTTCAAGAAGTATGTATTTAACTTGCCAGAGCTTCAGGTTGTCCCTGTAATTCCAAGGCACCCGTTGTTCTCTTTGATGTGACTCAGGTTTTAAGGAGAGGCCACTCTCAGACAATTGCATGCTGAAAATAAAAATTACAAAGAAATAGCCATTAAATGGAAAGTAGGCAGACAGGTAAGAGCTCCTGAAGATAATTAGGTTCAATAGTTTCTGTCAGATGATTAAAAGGCCTGACCTTATATATTTCTTTCTGGTGCAGTTTGTTTTTCTTAGGTAGGCATCCTAACAGGTGGTTTTCTCTGAAACAAATACTCCAGTGTAAATCAGGGTTGTCCACAACTTCAGGTGCTGCAGCAAGTTTTGACAACAAACTGGATTACCTGAACATGGGCACCTTTCAAATTGCACTGCTTGGGAGGCTGGCACAGCTGAACAGTGCTGTCAGTGTTACCATTGGGCACAGTACTGAATTGTTAAATCACAGAGAAATGATTACACTTTACAATCTGGGATTTGCAGGTAGTCCTGCAAGAGTGGCAAATCCTCCTGTACAGACATTAAGGTATACAGATTAGCAGTATTTGAATGTCCAGTTAATTAATACTCTCTATGTCTACTACCTGTAGCACATATAAAATTTCTCAGTGACATCAATAATTTTGTTTGCACTCTCCCCCACGGTTCTGTTTGGGACAGACCATGTTTTATGATGAAGATTATTCAGTGCTGGCCCATTGAACAGCACAGCCTGCTTTGGGATCATGTCCCTTACAAACTGTGATCTAGCTGTGCCTGTGGTTGTCTGCACCAGTCTTTCTGTCACTCTCCACAGATCTCCACTCTTTTATCGGGGTATTTCCTCATTGAAAGGCTGAGGCAGTGCACCTTTCAGTAATCAGCAACTTCAGCATAGATTGCAGCACTAAAATCACATTCTCACTATTTAACTCCAAAGAAAAACTAATTCAGCAACAATTTAATTCTTCACCAAAAAAAAGCAAAATCTTTACTTAACCAATTCCCTGCTTTTGTCTGCTTTTTCTCTATCTTTAACAAAAGACCCTCATTACAGGTTAGATGCACACTTTACTTTCATACATCCAGGGTTCTAAGGTTACACAAGGACTAGTGTACACACAGGATCAACTCTGCTACAGATTTTTTTTGTTGTGCTCACTTATGACCAAACAAGGGATAACTGTTACCAGCTCCTTTTCTGCTATTTCCTCATTTCAGTAACAATGCACCAGCCCTGATAAGAATTCAGCTACAGCAGTGTCTGCTTTGAGCAACAAAGCTGCTCTCCCATATCTTCTGTCACTGATTTGAGGTCACTTGCACCTCAGTCCAAACATCTGTGGCTGCAATTCCACCCCCACGTGCTCACATTCCGTGTTGGCAAACGCAGGAATTTGGGTTTAAGCACAACACAGCCCAGCAGTGTACCCAGGTCTCTAGACTTTTATGCCCTACATACACTGTGGAATTTCCACCGTGCATACAAAATTATTCGTGACAGAAACATTGAAGGACCATCCTCTCCCTCTCCCTCTGTGAACACCAGTGAGAAACACAGGAAGAGGTTTTCTTTTGCTTCCCGATCATAGTGAGGAAAGGAAATTTTAAACCAACGCGTTTTGAGGGAGGGAAAGGAAAAGTCACTGCAAAATGTTGAAGACCAGGGGTGCAAGTACATACTTGTATTAACATCTCCCATCCCTGGAGCATGCAGTAATTTGCATGACATTATCTACCTGGGATGTTGCTATGGTTATCACCATACATAAGTAATTACCAGGGCAAATTGCACATACAGCGCACGGATTCACGCTGTCAGAGGCAAAGGATCCTTTTATACACTTGAAAACGTACATGTTCGAAAAAACACTAAGCACAAAGATTTCTGATGGGAGAAAAACTTCACGAGTGCTCCAAAATTGTTGTTAACTGTGCTTATTGACACCTTAAGGACCAAGTTAGACCATGTCCAAGTGAAGAGAGACACTGCACAGGCTCAGTAGAAAATCAGTGGCAACAGTCACCAGTAGCAGCAAGCAGAACCAGTCAGCAGGAACAGTAGAAATCCCTGCCAAAGAGTTTACAGTATAAGCAGATGAGAAAGGCAAAGAGAAGTGGTTTATCACACAGACCAAATGAGATTGCCAGCTTCGTTGATAGCACAGGCCACGATTATTTTGGGTAGATTATGTCACGAAACTTTCTTCTGCCAACCAGGCACAAAAAGGTGAATAGAAGAGAAGGAGGAGAGAGTGATGTAGACTACACCCATGCTAGGAAAACACAAGAGATACGGTCTTGTGATGAAGCAGCTAGTCAGGACAAGCCAAAACTAAGCCTAATCAAAGTGGTTCTCTGAAAGTTCCCCTATTTCCTCTCCTGCAAAGTTTCTGCTGCTGTTTGCCGGCTGGGATCTGATTGTGCTGAGTGGTTTCCCACAGGAGCTGAGACAAAAGTTACAGTTCATCTACACCTGTACACCCAAGCTGAAATGAGCTATTAACATCCAGCAGAATTTGGATGAAAGTACAAATACAGGGTATCTAATGCTAGGTCTTACAAAGCAAATTAAAGCTCGTTCTGAAATACTGATATTGTTATATTTCCAATAAAATACAGCTGCACTGTAAACAAACAGCTTGAGCTCCAGTCTATTGGTGTCAATGAAACTTTTCCAAGTTTGAAGAAGGTGGTCAGTGTCCTCAGGAAAAGACAAAGCTTTAAAAATTAGTGCTGATACCGTGACCTGAGTAAACTACATTAGGCTAACTGGAATGTAAAGCATAATTCTGAAAAGCACAAAATATGTTTCTATAATCTAATTTGAGGTGGCATACTCAAGTCTCATATCCTTTAAAACCAACCATATCTTCTGTGTACAGAGAAATATTGCAATTATTCGGGATTTACAAACGATAGTAGAAATGAGGAGAAACGTTATATTTTTCCATTTGTAGCTTCTCTTGAAAACAAGTTCTTTTGTCCACTTAGAAATCATCTGCTTCTCTCAGACGTATATTTTTACCTTCTAGTAGTACCAGGATACTACAATGCCATCAAGTATTTTGACTATTTTAGCAGATAGAACTAGAAAAGACAAACTGATAAAGGTATGCTCTGAGAAGAGCTTTGCTACTGGAAGCATGACAAGAGCAGGTATGAGACAGCAGGCAGTCAGAAAGCACAGCAGCCCTTAGGGATCATTTGCATGGCCTCAGGGAAATTACAATTAATGAATTAATTAAGTGTCCAGAAACACTGGCTTAAGATGTAACCTCATTAGGATAAAGGCAGACTGAAGACAAAGAGAGATGTGAAATAAGTCGTCTCAGGCTTTATCCCAGTGACTGGATGCCCACGGTGACAGGAGTATTGTAACTCTAAACATATTTCATACGAAATAGTTTGTTGGCTTTAAATATGTCAGTGAAAGGGAAAGTAAATATGTGAAGAGCAAAATGCAAGATGGAAAAAGTGAGATAAATATTGTTAGATTCAGAGGAAAAATGCTATAAACAGTAAGCAAAGCTCTTTGATTTGCACTGCTTTCCAGCCCATAAAACCCTAATATCTGCCAGCATTTCATTAAAAGCTTATGAACTACCCAGCATGCCCACTCCTGCATAAATGTATTGCTAAAAAACATTGTTGATGTTGCAGATCTGGTATTTTGCAATGTTTCAAAGAAACCTTACGTGTGTAAAACTCAGATGCATTATTGAAAGGAGTGTGGATGATGAAAACAGCCCCACAAATTCTAAAACTAATTAATCATCCAAGAGCAGTAAGTTTCTCTCAGAGATGTTCGAAGCAATATCTCTAAACCAGAAAATACAAATATTTTAAGAAACAGGCATTGTGGATAAAGGACTTAAGAGAAAACTACCATTCTGTGAATTGAGTATAAGGAGTCGAAGGCATGTCTTCACAGAGGATTGGGAGTTCAAGGTCACGACAGCCCAACAGCAAAATCTGTAAATGTTAATCTGAGTGATATAAAGATCTGGCAATGCTAAGACTGACCAGATCAACAACTGTTCTGACTGAATGTGCAGCCTATTCTCAGCATTACAGTCTCAGACTTCAGCCCTCTAAGGACAAGTAATGGCAATATCATTCCTTTTCCACAAAAAGTCATATTGGATCAATCAAATCTTTATTGTTATTACCAATGGTCCCGAACCAAGTCTGGAGGGATCAGAACACTCATGATTTCCCATCTTTCATAAGACCACTGCATTTCAGGGCTCGTTCTCACCGGAACCCAAACACAGGGCAAAATTAAAATGTTTCGACGGGCAGAACCCATATCCCTGAGGCAAAGCCTCCCAGTGTCTGGAGGCTTTCCAGTGAACGACCATGTATGCACTTAGCCCATTCTGCATTGCTCTTACTGTAGCTCTCCTCACAGAAGTGCCTCCAAATTTTTCTGACAACAAAACACAGAAATTCATTTCCCACATCCCTCAAATAACTTCATATCCTTCTGCTGCGAAGATCAAGCATCAAGCTGATGTTTGATTACAACACTGATGGGGTGAATGGGCAGTAAAGCCTACCTGTTACTCATGCAAATGACTCGTCTCTTAACTAGCAGCACACTCCGGCACTTGTGGATATGCAAGCTAAAAATTCAGCACCTCAGCACAAACCCACCTCTAGAATAACGTTAAAAACATTATTACAGAGGTAGGAAGCAGAGACAGGAATATTAGAAGATGGAGACACAAAAAAGAGCCATATCTGAATTATTGCACAAATATGAGATTGCTGAATATGTTAAGGAAAACTTGGTTTTGAAGGTACATGCTTAATAACAAACAAACAAACCAACCCAAACACAGTAGAAGGATTACATCTCACTAGCTTTGGAAACTCAAACACAGCTGGTCTGATCAGCTGAGCCATTTTCAAGCTGCCACACGCATATCACAGCACTTGCTCAGCTGTGGATGCACAAACACCCCCAGAGGACAGACTGTCCAGGCCTACCGGGCAGCTCGCGTGACTGAGCTCCAGGGGGTGCATTGCTGTTCCTCTCCGTCTAATTAAGTAACAAACCAACAGATTTGACTGTTTAAATGTTTGAAATCTGCTGTTGCTGCCAACGGTTCTGAGGCAAACCAGCACTAGCCCTGCATGGCTCTCATTTACTCTTTGCACGAGTCACAAAAGGCAGAAGACAGCACAAGTGGAAATCTCCAACACCACATTTCTGCGGTCATCACCACCAAATCCTCTACCAGGCACAGCTCAGCTTCGCGTGAGGTTTAGGTCAAAAGGAGTTCTACCAGTGTGACAACAGCACAAGGGGAAGCTGTGGTCTGCTGCATCATCTTGCACATCCATGTTAGTGGTACACCCAAAGGCCACATCACACGTGGCTTACAAGCCCTGTGGGCTGGGCTGACAAACCAGTTGTTGCAATTTGGAATAGTAACACCCTCAGGTCCAAAGTAACAGAGGACAGAGAAGCCTTGGTGGTGGAGCACAGTTCACCAGAGGACCCCTTAGCAACAGGGTCATTACCCTGCAATGTACTGCACACAGTGACAATCTTCTCTGTCTTCTATTTCTCGAGTTGTGAATGACGTGTATAACAGGGGAAAAGAATCATACCGGGAAAGGAGTCAAGTACCTCTGCCTAGAAGCTTTCACAACTGTGAACAAAATAGATTTCACTTTAGGCAAAACAAAACCAAACCTTTTTCTTTGCTATATGGTTTGGGCTTCTCCTCTCCTACATCTTCAGGATCCCAAGACTGGTTCCCTTGCAGTGCCGGTGACAGTGACCCCAGCACGATAAATATCCTTTGTGAGAGTGCTGGCAACCGTTTTCCCCCACACTTTTGGGGTATCAACACTCAAGACAGTGTGGAGGGGTTTGTTTGTTCGTTTGTGTTTGAATCACACTTCTGTCCTTTCCCGACCGATTTCGGATGGCAGCAGAAACCATCATCAGCCTGGCGCTGTGGATGAACGAGCAGCAGCGGCGGGACAGCCCCGACCCGCTGTTTCGAGCTGCCGTGGTGTTTATCAGGCTGAGCTCGGGGCGCTCCGGCGGCGGCCGAGCGGAGCGGCCCCTCCGACCCGGCGGCTGCCCGTGAGGGCTCTGCCCGCGGCCCGGCCCCGCCGCCCGGGCCCCTGTGCGGACGTGGCGCNGGGCCGGCGGGGCATGGCGGCTGGCGGGGCGCTGCCCGGGCTGGTGCTGCTGCTGCTGCTGCTGGCGGCGGGCGCGCTGGGCAAGCCCACGGCGCGGCAGGAGCGGGCCCGGCCCGGAGCCGCGCAGCACGAGGACCGGCCCGGCTTCCAGTACGACCACGAGGCCTTCCTGGGCAAGGAGGAGGCGCGGAGCTTCGACCAGCTGAGCCCGGAGGAGAGCCGTGAGCGCCTGGGGTGAGCGCCCGGCCCGGGCGGGAGACGTGGCAGGGGGAGGGCCCGAGGTGGGCCCGGGGCGGAGGAGACGGCCCGGGGCTGCCTGAGTGTCCGAGCAGGCAGCGGGACCCTTCCCACCCTGAGAGGCTTGTGCAGGGGGAGCCTTTACCCCAGTGTGGGACCCTGTACCCCAGAGTGGAACCCTGTACCCCAGAGCGGTGCCCTGAACCCCAGTGTGGAACCCTGTACCCCAGAGTGGTGCCCTGAACCCCGGTGTGGCCTGTGGGTCGAACCTCTGGGTTTCAACTTCTCTCACACCCCGCTGGTTTTGCAAAGGAGCAGCCAACGATTCGTGGCTTTGGTGTCTTTCTCCCCTGCCTTGTCTGGCCCCACAGCAGTAAGCCTCGCGGAGGGAGCTGCTGTACCGGGTGTTGGACCCGCAGCCGGAGGGCTTTGCTGCTGCAGCTCCCGGCCGCTGGGACACTTGCCCACACCGTATCAGTGTTAATCGAGTTTAAACCATTCCTTCTTTGCAACTACAGTTAGAAGTCCACTTCAAGCATCTTCCCACAGCCTTCCCACTTGTGACTTCTTTGCTCATGGTGTTTCAGTTGCTATAACTTCCATGCTGCTCCTTACGCAAAGAACAGGGACCGTGCCTTACTTTACTGCTTCTCCCTCCTTTACACCTACAGGAAGCCAGATCACTAAGCAGAACTAAATCTAATAGGAGTTAAAGAAAGATCCTATAATGTAGTTACCACAAAGATTGTTAAAAATACCTGCACGTTCTCACTAAGATTCCCCCTGCCTTCCCTTCCAAAGGGAGTGGCACTTGCTAATTTTCTGTCTGGTCCTATCATAAGCAGTAGCACTGTAATCTGACTAACCTCTTAATCCTTCTGAAAGCTGTTTACTCTGCTGAGTAAACAGATAAAGTGATTACCAGAAATGATCAACCTCATCCTCATTGTTTCAAGAAGGAGCAAAAGAAGCCACGTTCTCAGCATATATGATCTATGACCTAGATTCTCATGAGTTGTATCACCATCATGCACATGCCCTCCTAATATTGGTCTGCACTTACTAGTACAGATAATTCAGTTGGGGATATGATTTAACAATACAGCTGTTTTTAAACAATTTTTACAAATGTTAGCAAGGGAAGATGTTTTAACTTCCAGTGATCTCACTGATTGCCCTTTGGAGGGGTGGCACAGGTTCATTAAAGTACACCCCACCCACAGTCAATAACCTTTTAAATGGAGGTGACTGAAGTGTCCCTCTGGGGACACATTGTGGGGTGACCACTGTGCATCACAACATCAGAGATGTGGTTCCTGGGGGGCTTTTGGGAAAGTTTCATAACTTCCAGCACTTCCCAACCTTGTTGTTTTGGATAGCAGCACGCTGGGAGGTAAAGAGAGGATTTAAAGAACATCTTGTGGCTTAATACTGAACCCCTTCCCCCCATTTTTGTTATGGGCAACTTCTTTAGTGGGTTACAGAGTCACTTCTCAGCAAGTGATTGGCTTTTAGGAAGAAGGCAGATTGAATTAAAAGCTATTTTTAAATCATTTCTGGAAGAAAACAGAAACCTACAGTCTGCTGCTCTAAGCAGAGTGCATGCTGCTGTATTTATAAGCCATTTTACCTTGCTTAGGAAATGTGGCAGCACAGTGGTCATCCCAATAATAACAGTAAAAAGTGAGGTCCACAGTCCATACAACAGCTTTCCATCTGTGCCTTTGGGAGCTTGAAGACAAGGTTGTTTTGTTGTCCCCATCTTCAGCTGAGAAGTGAGGTGGAATAGTGCACATGGATGCAATGGACCTATAAAAACAGGTGAAAAGGAGGAGGCATGGAACATTTTCTGGAACACAGTCCTGACTTCTTTCATGTTATACATTGCCAAGGGCTGCTAGTGTAATCATTTAATACTTAACAGTAGAAAGAAGTACCAGTTAAACAAATGAAATTAAATTCATTGTGGGGAAAATCTGATGACAAATAAGAGTCCATCATGCAGGGAAAGGGACTACTGACAACCAGCTGATACAAAAGAGAAAAGGTTTTCTAGTCAGTTAATTCACACTTTACAAATTCAGAAAGGAAATTCAGCAGCCCCTTTTTTGCCCTGTAACTCAGAAACAGCGTGTTTATAATTCAATCTGATACTGTCAGTCACACAAGATTGCTGGAAGCTCAGCAGAAGCTGCTGCTGCTATTTCAGCAACCACTTTTGTAAAAAAGGCTTGGGAAGAGACATTACTTTGCTACCTGAGCAGTTCCACTTGGCCAAGTGTGGTTCCTTTGCGGAGAACCAAGGTGTGGAATTGAAAAGAATGTTTAAAAGTGCAGATCTTTTTCACTATGTTCTGTGGCTGCCTGGAGGTTTAGGGAACTCATCTGCTGAATGTCAAGTCAGCTCCTGCTCTTACCCTGCATTCCAATGGCAAGTCAGTATTCCATAGGCATGGCACGAGCCGGCCGCCGGACAAGGCACAGGGCACCTGCAGACCGGCTGCCCCTGCACCTCATGGGCAGGGTGAAGGGTGCTGATGTGCCAGAGAACCAAGGTGGATGTGCTGGATGTGCTCAATTCCAAGAGCAGGGCCAGAAGCCAGTTTTACAAGCTCAGCCCCAAAATGGTGGAGTTTATCAATTGCAGAAAGATTACCTGCAGAGAGGTTAGTTGCAGAGAACATAAATGGTAGAGAGAGCATTGTCCCTTTTTTTTAACTGCAACTTTGTGCAGAATGTTTCACTCCTGCTGATTTCAACAGTGCTTGAGGCTGGCAGCTTTACACTGGACAGAGGTTTGTAGCCCAGCTGCCAGCAGTGGCTGGAGACCTGCTGCAGACTTGATATTGCTTTAGTGAGTAACAGGCATTCCTGGCAACACCAGCAATACTGATTTCCACTGGGAATGAAAGAAAAGAAACAAGTGGAGGGGCAGGCATGGAAGGGGAGACTGTACCTGGTGTAGATCCCCAGCATTACACAGTCATAGAACTCACTTTACCCTGGTGTCAGTCTGCTGGAAAGCCGAAGGAGAAACTGTGGGTGTCCACCAAGTCCTGGATTTTTGCCCTGGTTGCCTTCAGCAAGTTTGAGTACAGGCTTTGTCCTAAGTGAAATTGGTGTCCCCTGCTCTGAGCCAGCATGGCCACTCCCTACAGGCAGTGAAGAACAGGTCCCCCTAAGAAACACAGGTATTCTCTGCTCACTAATTTTGGTTGTGCAAGTTCCCTTTAAAATATTTGTAGCAATGCTGAATAACAAATAGAGACATATTCCTTAAGATGGTGTGTAAAATGCAGGAAAGCCTTAACCAGTAGGACAGCTTTAGGAGTTTGGGGCACTCTGTTTTTGTGGAAAATCAGGGCCAGATAAAGATTACTAAAATTGGCCTGACATGCAGTTTGGTTTTCTGCCAGCTCTTAAAGATGCTGATCTCTTTTTTACAGGAAGATTGTGGATAGAATAGATGACAACAAAGATGGCTATATCACAACAGAGGAATTAAAAACCTGGATTAAACGAGTACAGAAACGCTACATCTATGAAAATGTGGCTAAAGTTTGGAAAGACTATGATCTAAACAAGGATGATAAAATTGCCTGGGAAGAATACAAACAAGCCACATATGGTTATTATCTAGGTAAGAGAACATCTTCAGATTGTATGATCAAGGATTTTTGAGATTATAAAATATGATCTCTTGCCTTGCAGTCAACAGGACGCTGGTGTCACATTTAGGACTCTTGGAGCTCACGTTAAATTTTATAGATGCTCAGAGGTCAAAAGCACTTTTTAGTTATTTATTGCAGCCCTTTGCACATGGGTCACCTGCACACAGAAGGTTTTGTAGAGGTATCATTAAATATACTGACAGACCTGAATTAAAGTCTCCTCCAGTTAGAAATGTATTAATTTTTGACCTTAAAAAGAGTACTTTAATTAAAAAATAAAATATATTGTCTAATCAATTGTATTTGTGAATTTAGTCTCTAAAATCTTAAGTCTAGCTGTTAAAAATTTAGTCTGTGTCTAAGCTATAGCAAAGTTATTGATTAAAGTCATTCTTGCAGAATAACATGCTTCAGAGTGTGATCAACTGCAAATGAAAATCCTTAACAAATCAGGCAAAAGAAACATTTATTAAAAAATATACCTGAATTCCCCCCTCCCCCCTCCACGTTCCCTTTGCTTTCGTAAGTTAATGAAGGAAGAGGAGGAGAAGAGATCACTTAAGCTAAAGGGCAATACTGACAGAGCAACAAATCAGTATTAATTGACCATTTATACTCAGTGGAAATGAGAAGACAATATTTACCCACCACAGAGGCAGTTTCTAGAGCAAGCTTCCTGTAGCAGTAATAATTCCAAAGTCTACCTTAGATTAAAATGGAGTTTGTTACATTTGTGAAAGGAAAGATTTGACAGGCAGTCCCTGCAGAATTATCCCTGGAACCCTTGTCAGCCCTTTGTCTTTGCTCCCTCTAAGCCCCAAGATTTGGAGAGCAGCACTGTGGGCTTGCATTAATGAATACTTAAAATTCCCATCCGTAACTCCTTGCCTAGTCTTTTTCACCTGTGTTTGTCTCGCAACATACGAGTTGTGAAATTGTTATGAGTATTTTTCATTTTTAAAGCAAGTTTAATGATCCTATTTTAAAAATTATATCAAATACCATTCCTTTTATGCCACTGAACACCCTGAAAAAATGTCATTGTTTTAAACTGAAAATAATTGTTAGGTTCCCTGTAGCAGAGGCGTAGCACTGAGATAATTTCAGTCAGTCTGCCACCTTCTAAAACCACGTTTCCTTGGTTTGCTCTTTTTGAAACTGAAAAGTTGTGTGGGTTATATTGATTCCTAAAGAAGAAGAAAACTTCTGTGAATGAAGTCAACCCCAAATGCTGCCTAAGTGGTGCTTGTAAAGGCAGATAAAAAAACCTGTGAGGGATAATATACAATACTGCAAAGTCCATTATTCTGGATTGCAACAGAAGGCTTGCTCAGAAATATCTCTCTATTACTGTCATCTTTAGAAATCAAACCAAATACTTGACCCTAGAATTTAAAACTTCATGGGGAAGAGAATTTCCACTTAGAACAACAGTTATTCTGGCAATAAACCTTTTTATTTCTAGACTCAAGCAGCTTTGTTTTGCTAGTATGTTTTAAAGGAGAACACTTCTGAGATCATCTTGATTCATTTGCAGAAAATCCAGAAGAATTCCAAGATGCAACTGATCAGCACAGTTTTAAGAAAATGCTGCCCAGGGATGAAAGACGATTCAAAACTGCAGATCTGGATGGAGACTTGGCTGCCACTCGTGAAGAATTCACTGCTTTCCTTCACCCAGAGGAGTTTGAGCACATGAAAAACATTGTTGTCTTAGTAAGCAAAGCAAAATCAATGCCATTGTTTCTACTGTTATGGATGAGCTTTGAAGGCTTCTCTAACCTTTCCAGGCAGGGTTTAGAAAGAGGCACACACATAATAGCTAAATGGGGAACAGAAAGGGGTGCCTTTCATGATATTCACTTGGTTTAGAAGTCTCAATATGAGAAAGACTTTTTAAGTGCACTTAGCTCCTAAATGGAATCAAGAAACAATCTTGGGGCACAGACTTAAACCAAAATAAAAGGAGGGTGTGCTGACATGCAGCAGCTGAGTGTTTCATGCAAGCTGGTATCTGCCCCTCATGTAAGCACTTCATTCATACAGGGAACTCTTTCAACATGAAAGGATATTTGTATATTCATTGTGTAAACAACAGTCACACTGGATTTAGTGAGACTCCATTCACTTGTGTACAGGGGCAGGTCAAGGCCTCAGAACATTAAATGATCAAAGGCAGGTAAGTCAGAGCTGTTTTTTCTTGATCACTTTCATGCAAAATTGTTTTCCAGGAAACCTTAGAAGACATAGACAAAAACGAGGATGGTTTTGTGGATCAAGATGAGTACATTGGTAAGCGTTGTTACTTGTTTCTTGTATAATCTCCAGTCCATTTTTCCATCTTCTCTCAAATTTGCAGCAGCATTAACATCCCAGAGTGAACAGTACTGTGTTCCAGTTCAACTATCTTACACCAACCATCCAACCCAGAAAGTTTTATTTCATTTTAGGTAGATAGCAACATGACCAGGAAAAGTTCCTCATGCTTCACAGCACAAAATTCTCCTTTTGTTCTCATTTAACTCAGCTAAGAGTTTTATGAGAACAAAAGAAAAAAGCCTGGAATAATACTTTTCATGGCAGGGATATTCTTTATATATTACACCATGTTAACTGCTGTTTGAAGGCATTATTTAGAAATGCAGGAGGATCAGAAAATGAATTAGTCTTTTCCCAAGTTTGGATGGTTCTCAAATATCCAAAACACCTGGGAGGCAACCATTGCACAAAGAGAAAATTCACCTTGTTCCTACTAGTTTTTTCCTAGTTTAATTAGTAAGTAAAGCCCATACTTCTGTAGTGATGATACCATTATATTTTGATGAGTTTTAAATCCAGGAAGTAGCACTAAGAAGGCATTAGTGCAAAGTTGGATGAACCTTTCTGTTCCTAGTGGTGCTATAAAGATCACTTCACATAGAATCAGGAACAATATCCACACGCTAATTAATGGCAGGGGGTTCTGTTCCTTGTAAATTATATTTAGCCCAGAAAGTGAATGCTATTCATCTATGACTGAAATAACAGAGCAGCATAATTTCCACAGTAATTTCAGTTCATTCAGTGACATTACCTACATATAATTATAAGGTAATTGTCAACATTTGTTACCATGTGAATGCTGGTTTTTCTTGTCTTCTATAGATAGGAACATAGAATGTTCTAGTCACGATCACCCCACATTGGCAAGGATGATAAAAATCAAATTGACAGGACATGTCAGTTGCTTCAAATAAACAATATAATTTGCACTTTAAAAAATGAAAAAAGAAAGTGAATGTGTTGTCTGAAGTTTTCTTCATGAATTGAGAAAACTATGCTTAAAATACTCCTACTTTCCTTTTTCAGATGCAATTTTTTTTAAATTTTGATGAAGTTGGGGTTAAGAAACCAACAAAAAACTAATTCTCTTCTTTGCTAGTTTATAAGGAACAACAAAAAGGAGTCCAAAAATTTCAGTCTCTAGATGGAGTTGTTGTTGGGCAGATTTGCTGAAGCTTGTAGCATGATCCCACCCTGCTTTTCCTTCTTTCCTCCCATTTTGTCTTTTACAAAATTTGGTTTAGATTTACACAAGCAGCAGAGCAAAATGTTGAGCAGAGAGAACTAAATTCTCACTGTGCTTGGGCAGGTAACAGAATATTTCAGGGACACTGGGGACAGTGACAGTGGACAACCTCAGCCCAGTGTACACACTCACACTGCAGGGTCAGGGGCGTTATTCCTGCCTCTGAATTCAGCATTTATATTTCCCACAGATACCAGCCAGCCTCTGACCCTCACACTATCCATGTGGGTACACATTTCCTTAGCACATCCTGGAAAACCAAATCCAAAAGGCACTGGAGAGGAATAGGATCACAAAGTAGACTTGAATTCTAGATAGAGAAGTGGAAGGCTTGAGGAGCAAGCAGTCCTGATGAGCAGGAAAGGATTGGCCACAGTGACCAGAAGAGTGACATGGACACACCACTCATGATTTGGAAAGGCTGTGATGTGAAGAACATTTAGAAGTCAGTTGGTTTTAGTAATCACTGCTACTCTCCTGTGTTTATGCAGAAAGCAGCTGCCAGTGTGGCGTGGTCCTACCAATGCTTCCAAAGTGTAGCACAGGAGTGATGTGCAGAGCAGCTCGTGTGTGTAATCTCTGCATCCTGTGTCACAAACAGTGCTCCCTCCCCAGGTACCAGCCTGTGACAAGTGCACTGTGCCTGTGGTTCCTCACAGAAGGCACCACGATTCAGGACTTCTCCAGCTGTGTCTTTCTGGAAGTGTCTTCTACTGGAACGTGCTGCAGCACTGCATGGTTAAAGGAGAACTGATCTACCAAGCTGAATGTCTCTTACACAGACTTCTCTTAAAGCAGTACAAATGCATGCAAGTTCCATTTAGCAATTTTTGTTTGCCTAAATTCCTCCTGTGCCTTTTTTCCTGTAATCACTCTGCTGGCTGGAGTCTGATCTTATCCACAAAGACATTTGCTGGCAGGGACAAGATAAAATGGCTGAGTTCCTTTCTCCCCATGTGACTGAGCCTAGCACTAAAGCTTATGGCTGCTGTTCAACCAAAGATCCTTAGAGGATTTTGTTCATTCTGAAATTCAGATGGTGGCCTTTGAACACATTCCCCTCTGCTGTTAGCCCCAGCAGCAGTGCACAGGTATGATACAGGGTAGTGTGAGAATGGGCAGAATCACCAGCAGTGAAGAAATAGGCCTGAGAGAAGATACAGCTACTCTATTTACACGCCACATTTCTTTTTCTGTACAGAGACACTCTGCAAAAAGGGAAAAATTCAGTCTCCTCTGAGGAACACTGTGAAAATATCTTTAGTTTGTGCTTAATTTGCAAAGTAAATAGGACTCAAGTAAGACCCTTATTTCCTCTCCAGCTGATATGTTTGCAAATGAAGAGGGCGGACCAGAGCCTGACTGGGTGATTACAGAGCGTGAGCAGTTTTCAGATTTTCGTGATCTCAACAAGGATGGAAAGATGGACAAAGATGAGATCCAGCACTGGATCCTCCCCCAAGACTATGATCATGCACTAGCTGAAGCCAGGCACTTAGTCTACGAATCTGATGTAGACAAGGTATGTAGTGTTCCAGTATCGTTTTTAAAGAAGTTATATAAGGTGGGTCTTTTAAAGTACCAGCTTGCAAGAATTTATTCCTAATAACTTTTCTTTAGAGGCTAGAATTGCTGGTGGATTAATGTTTCCATGGCAGTTTCAGTTGGTAACGTTAGAATTACAAAGTAGTAAAATACAGTTCATCAGCTCTAGAAGTTCCCCTGGCTTTCATTAGGTGAGATGAGAAACTATCATAAGCCTGGACACGTTAACACAGCAAAAATACTCTTTTTCCTTTAAAAGTGGTCATGACTTTTGTATGTTAATACAAAATAAAAGAGGAAAATAAAGCTACATTTAGATACCCCTTGGACTCAAACGTAGGGGTAGCAAAACCAGTCTCAGTTCTAAATTCAAGCACGTACCTTTCACTTAAACACTGGCTCTGATGAGGGACAGCATATTCCAGATGGTGGTCTTCAGAAGTGTAATGCAAGCAAAGTTGGAACCTGAAAGCCAAAATACTCTTAACACAGAAAGTGTAAATTGCTAACATAAGCAACCATCTTCCACAAAGTGCACCAGAGGATTTTTGTTTTCACTGTCAGGGAGATGAACCAAACCACGGGGCAAAACTGTGTACAAGGTAATCAGTCCACTGTTAACCTGCTGTTCCTACTGCGTGGCAGTGAGTTCATTACAAAGAACTTTCAGTTAGCAGTTTGACCCAACTGAAGCCTGTGGGACTTCTGTCTTCCACTGAGGTCCAAATTTCACTCACTGTGACAGCTACAAGTGATTGCTGGACCTGCAGTCCACTGCTGTGAAGAACTGTCTGTTTCCAGGGCTCTTACAAGTCTGTGCTGGTGTGTCTTCGACTCAGATTTGAAAATATTCTTACAGAGGTTTTGTTTTCCTCCTACCAGGATCAAAAACTAACAAAAGAGGAAATTCTAGACAACTGGAATATGTTCGTCGGAAGTCAAGCTACTAATTATGGGGAGGACCTCACAAGAAACCATGATGAACTCTGATACAATGTACACCACACATCTTTTCTCCACTTTACTGAAATCACCGTGTCCATCCCCTCTGAGAGGGAAGATGGGCAAGGGACGCTCACAACTGAATGACTTGCATTAATATTATTTTTAACATGCCAGCTTATTACCTCAGAAATCATGTAGAAATAGCTTTTTTACTCCTTTCACATGGTTAAATAGAATATATAATTACTACAGTTTTATTTTTGAAAAAATAAGAAGGTAACTTTTCTGAATAGGTTAGAGCCTGACATGGAAAAGGCACTTCTAAAATCATGGCAAAGATCTTTAACAGCCAAGTATTTTCTTCAAATACCCACTTTTACCATAGGGAAATGCACCTAGCTTCAGAACCCTAATGTTTAAACAGACTTAAGTTATTTAGTTGTCTTTTCTAATAGCATGTGACAGTTTAGAGGTAACCCTTTGAGCCTCCTGCCCAGAGAAGACTTTGATACCAGCTTTGTCTCCACACAGTTGCTGTGTCCCAGCTGGGTCAGTGGTGCTGCAGGAGTGTCCAGCAGCCCCCTGTGCAAGATGCACAGGTGGCCTTTGTCCCTGACCCTGGCACTCCCAGCCAGGGATGCAGAGTCCAGCGTGGCAGCTGCTCCTGACAACAGGGACAGGTACAAGTGTTTGTGGGCCCTTGGCTTTGCTGCTTCCTGGGAGGAATTGTGCCACATGGAGCTGAGTTTATATCCTGCTTTTCACACTTTACCCGAGCCGCGCGCTTGTTCACGCAGTGTGAATGGCAGCAGTTCTGTGATGGAGAAAGGATGAGACATATCACCCCTCTGGGCCTGCTGTCTCCTCTGCCACGTAAGGGGACAGATTTTTGTGGCTGAAGTTCTGGCTTTGTGTGTACATATGTATAAATACATGTTACTGAAGCAACTCTAAAGACAGCTCTTCTTCCTAAAAAGGGGGGGAGCTTTCCACACAGGTGCTTTCTTTTTTACTGGATAATGTGAGCTGTTACATGTATATTTTTATATACCCGACTTACCTAAGTTTGGTTGTTTTTAAATGTACTGGTTTTAAAATAAGCACAATAAAACCAATACTTTTTTCGATACTGTGAAGGTGCAATAACACTAACACAGGTTACCAGAGAGATGATGTGAAAACACAAACCAAGCCTCTAAAGCCAGTAGTTCCCAAAGCACTGGGGTTGTCATTTCCAAAAGCATCTGGACATACAGCACCAACTGTTCTTTGTCGCCTCATTAAATAAAAAAGGCCAAAAAGATATACAGTATATCTTTTTTAAAGATATAGCAGTATACATAGTTGCTGTAACTAGAATTTGTTCTGGACACTGATGCTGGGAGATCAGGACTCCACAGCAGCGTTCTCTGGGAGGTTCCTGGAAGGTTTGGTCTAAAAATCACACCCTGGTCTCATAACCATCCAGAGGGGAGCTTTGAGACTCCCAGGATGTGAGACACTTCAGCAGTTCAACACATTTGTGAGAATCATCAGGAGACAGTGCAGAACTGTGACCTCTGTAAACAGTGTCATTTTTGTAAGGTCACAGCAGAACCGTGGTGGAATATTTAGCATCTTGCTAATAGTTGAAGATAATTAAATCTAGATTGCTGAGTCTGGCAGAGATTACATGTGCTTGCTGGCACCACCACTAAGCTTTTGGGGTGCTCTTCTTATGACATTGCCAGCAATGTCTGAAAAATCCTTACCTCTCCCACTAACATACAGTAGGGCAAATGTCATAAAAGTGAACTGGTTTTGCTTTTACAGTACCCTCAAGTTAAATAAAAGCCTAAATGCTGTGTTATCTGGGAAGCAATAAAATTGTATCTTGGCACATGTAAATGATTATATATTTTGTTTATGGCTTGCATTTGGAAAGGTTTATTGCACTCAATAATCCTGACAATCTTTATCAAACTAACATATTTTGCTAACAGATTTTCAGTACTCTCTGTGCACTCAGATTGTCTTTTGCTGTTTCAGGAAATAATACCTTAAAAGACCTCAAAAATGCTTGTTTCCTGCAAGTGAAACTGCAGCCCAGACTGGATACTAAGCCAAGGATTCTCACTGGAGCCCAGGGGAAGGTTGTTTGCTCACTCTTGTTGAAATTCAGTGGGAGTTGGGTGCTGAGACACTAAGCATTGTTGCCCTCAGCTAAACATGACACTTCTGAGTGCACTGTGCACTGTCCCAACAAAAAACCACATCTGTGCTTTGACAAGCAATCACATTTTCTTCCTCATTACTAAATGAACTTGGAACAGAATTAGCAGCACGCAAGAGAAAAAAATCGTGTTCTCATATTTGTTCTTGATTCCTGTTACTGCTTGGAGCACATTGGTATTTTCCAGGATAAAACTATACTTACATGAGAAAGAATGCTGAAATCAGAGGAGATTTTCATGCCAACAGTAAATGAAAATTTAGATCCATAAAAAGCTTTTCTTTTTTTCCCGAAAGAACTCAGGTAGCATATATCCAGCTAGGAAAAAGGCAAACATGCCAATTAGAATGAAGTTTAAAATAATCAAATTACTTATCAATAGTGGGTAATGGGGTCATATGAAGATTAGGAGCTTTTCTAATAAAGCAGAATATAGAAACAGTTACAGAGAACATAAGTATCCCTGATGTGATTTCATTTTAAAGGCTCCCCTGTTTCTGCAGTTCTTCATGGTGTTTCTCTTACCAACATTCAGTGATGGCACAGTACATTCCATGCACTAAATTTCCCTTTCAAGCTCAATGCACTATGGAAGAGTAACTCCAAAAGAGACTAGAGCTTCTGGGTTTAAATTTAACACTATTTAAGGAAAGCAAACCTTTGCTAGGGGATATAACTGTTAACATTGTGATTTTTCAAGCCTAAGGTTTCTAATGGGGTTTGACTGTTCCAGAGATAACATTTTTTTTCCTAGGTAACATATTTCAACTCATATTATGAGCAAACATTACAAAATTTTAGTGTAATGTGAAATACTGTAATGTCAGATAGCATTATTTATCTGCTTAATATGACTAAAACCATTAATTGCTGGGAGCCATACTTCATCCCAGCAACATGAAAATCCATTTTGTGCCTATCTTGTCAGTTATTGCCGATTTTCTTAATCAATTGTGACACAGGGAAATTCTCTTGGGAAGCCTGTTTATATATTTCCAACTGCAGGTTCTGTATGGTAACTTATTACACAGATCCTCCATTAACTCAGTGTTTTCACTATGCCTGTGCCACAATACATCAAAGGTAAATTTTTCTTGCTTAGATAGCTGGAATAGCCATTATTATTGCCCATGCAGTTTTAATTATTGGAATTTATGAAACGAGCTAAGTGGCTGATGTTCATTGTCTTATAATTCCATTTAATGATTCAATCAGGTTGAATCTGTCTCCTATTCCAATAAAAGGTTCTGTACATAGCTCCCTGAGGAAAGGAGATCACAGCCCATCCTGCTCTCATTACACAAGTACCTTACAATAGCTGCATAATGTTTTATTATTTGCTGTGCTGAAGGTGATCTGGATCCCAGTGAAGTTATCATGAACTCCTAAGGAGTGTAAGTACTACTGTAAGGCCTTGGCCACCCAAAGGCAAGCAGAACAATGGGGTGGTGGGACTGGAGGTCAGAAATAACCTTACAACCATCAGATCCTGATCTCCTTACTACTCCTGAGCACTAACGTTTAGGAATTAGACTGATTCATACTCCTGTGAGATAGTTAGGGTGTAAGTCTAGTCCATGGAAGGCCGTGTGTAAAGTCTTAGTGGTCTGTTCAGGAAGCCTGAGGCATTTTATTGAGTCATGGTGGCATCACTCTTAGCAAATGAAGTGGGTTTTACAGAGTGGCAGAAGGATCTACAAAAGGAGATTTCACAGCTAAAAATTTTGCAAAACCTGACTTGGCCTATAGTCAAGCACTTGGAAGCATCTGCCACTTCTCTTTTCATCGCTCCAATTTCCTGTGTACTGTGTTCCATTCAGTACATCCAGCAAGCAGCATACTAACCATATTCACTCATTTCAAAAGGAGAATTGAGGATTGTTCCCCACTGAAGCTTCAGGCACCAGTAAGGCTGATGTCCCTGAGACTCAAGTGCTGGATAGATTTTCCCAGTCATGATGAATTTCAAAGCAACCTCAGAAGAACAAGTTACCAGCTTTCCCCTAGTGTGAAACAGTGAACAAGGGACACACATGTGCACATGACACAACAGGCAATTTCACACCTGCATTCTGCCTCTCCACAGGACAAAGGAAAACATCTCCAACAGATGGGAGCATTTCTTCACTGTGGCAGTGACAAGAATACAATTATCCTGGCTGTGGATTACTATTCCTATTGGTAAGTGAGGGATAGCCATCCTCAGCACAAATGTTGGCTCTGAGGGCAGCAGAGCTCAGGTTCATATACTGCATATCAGTTGTTTTCCCTGTGGAAGAATTTATTTGTCATAAAGGGTCCTAATGTGGTCTGTGTTGGCTAACTTTTGAAGTTTTAGTATTTATAAATGCATCTTAGTTGGCCTCATTTGTAAAGTTGGCCACATTTGTGGTCTGAAACTGCCACATGGCTGAAATTCCAGAGCAGCTGTATAGAGCAAGTCATTGCCATGATCCCAAATCTGAGTACTAATTAAGGGTGCCACATGCCTTAGAAATGACAATGTTCCTTCACATCCACAAGAATTTAGATATGCATGGAGATGTATAGGAAATGGTTTCTTTTTACGGGAATTGCCTGACAGCCTTTAAAAAGGACCAGTGGGGGCACTAAAGATGAAAAATTAGCTTTTGAAAACATAGCTTGGAGTAATTACTGTACTTACTGAACTCCCAAGAGCCTGACATTCTCAGGCCTTCTCAGGACATGCCTACTGTTTGGATAAAAGTGGTGAATTTAATGTTTCAGGAGAAATGAAAGTGGGGATGAGCTTTTATCATTAGATCAACTGTGAGATAACACAGGCATACAGAACATAGTGTTGACGAGATGGACAGGTCAGAGACATCCCCCAAATTACTCCCAATGCCCCCCTCCAGCTTTAAATTTAAATATGGCTTTGAGTGCACCACACAGGGCTTTGGTTGCTGGGACACAAAAGGAAGGAATGCTAGTTGAGAACCCATCAAATGACAAGTGCAACAGATTTCAGATGACTAAAACTTCCTGAAATCTTTACATGGTAACAGTAGGTGAGACATTTTAAAATCATAGGGAGCATCTTCAAGGGTGAATTCACAAGGAAATTCTACGGGCAGCAGGAATGAAGCAAAAAGAGTTTTCCTAGATTATAACAAAAGCAAAAGCTTCTCTTCATTCCTGCTTTTAGCTTAGCAGATTTTGCATCAATTCCATTGCCTTTTTTCTTTGTCCTTGAGTTTTAAATTCAGGTAACAGTACAGATGTAACGTTTCTGGGGCCCCCAACCCTCCCCAAATTGCTGATAACTGAAATGTTTTGTGCCAAAGAAATGAAGTTTTCACAGCTATTATATTTGCTCCAAACTGGATACAGTTAACAGTTATTGTTTAACTGCAAAGCCTAGTTAAACAATCAAAAAAACCTCCACAAATGCAAGGGACTAAAAAAGTATTATTCCATTATTCCCATATATACTGATAAATATATCTAACCTGAAACAGACTTATTTAGGCTTATACCGAGTTGGAATATTTAGTTTACTACAAAATAATTTAAAAGTTAGCTCTATACCAGAAAAGTATTTGTATACTTGCAGGCTAGAGAGCACTGTTTTCACAGAGACAGTAAATGCAGTAATTTACACTTGAGTTTAGTCAAACTGGCAAATGTTTCCTGCATGGGTCTTTCTCTAGGGTAGCTGCATGACCTACTCTTGAGCTAACAGTCAAACCCCATGGCTCTGTGCCAAGGCTGCCTACTCAGCTTCTCAATAAAAATGTCTATGTTAGAGCAGCTCTACTCGTGCTGGGTGTTCTGGGTGCAGAGTTTGGGAAATTGCAATCGTCACAAAACCGTTATGGAATAATTTCAGCATAAAAAGGGCCTTTCTAGAGCCTTGTTATCCACTGGCAGTAGGTTTACAGGACAATTCTGTAGACATCAGAATGGATGTGATAATTTCTTTTTCCTCTTTTTGCAAGGAAATCCATTTTCTGCACTTGTTACCCCAAAACTGATAAAAAGTAAACTTGCATACAAGATGTCAAATTATAACATTATATCATTTATATAATATAAAATAACTATATTTTATAATATATATATTATATATAATATAATTCTGGATAAGGAATTGGGATGAGGAACTTGGGGATGAAGTAGGTTTTCCCTTGAATCAGACTGTATTCATGGTCCAGATTTGCAGAGAGTTTTCTAGGCATGTAACTGTGATGTAAATAAAGAGTTTAATAGTGGGAACCTGTGTGCAAAATGCAGTCAACAGGAACAAGTAGGGCCCTTCAACTGTGGCTTCAGAAGATATAATTATGGGTGCATAAAGCAGACAGTGCAAACATCCCCTCTTTATATTCCTGCATCCCTTCATAACATACACAAACAGCTGAAATGAAACAGGCAAGGTGAAGAGCAATGAGAAACGACATGAAGTACTGCCTTTAAAATCTACTTTATTCAACTGGAAACAAAACATTTTAAAAGGTGATAATGCTCTAAAAGCTATTTAACTTACCAGCCAGATCAAACTGACCAAAAACTAATTTATTCCTTGTCTTGTTTAGCAGATGCTTAAAGGATCAATATAGTTGTCTCTGTAGATCGACATGAAATATTAACCAGCCTGAGTGTTCTGAAGCTTTTTACAACATATTCAGCCTCATTAAACATTAAGCAGCCTTGAAATATAAATATAAAATAACTATCAGCTTCCTATCCTTCAGACACAGAACAAAGGTATCTGAAATGTGGGAAGCATGAGGAAAACATATTAAATGAACTGGGAATTCACAGAGAAGTTAACTTAGGAAAGCTGTCAGTATAAATTGGCTCAATCAGATACACTTTATCATAAGGAAAAAAAAATTGTAAGATCAGAAGAATATCTGCTACAGAACAGAATGCTAGTGTGGCATTTATAGCATGACAAATTAATAGAAATAAGCCTCTGATCACAACTATACTAACCTGGGGCCCAGTTGTTTAAACTCCAGCTCCTTTCACCCCTCGTATCTGCTGTAAGACCCCCTCCCCAGGTTCAGTGAGAACAGAACCCTCCTTTCTCTGCTTTTCCTTACTGCCTGGTATGTTAAAAATATCTGGGCAATACAGCAGAAAGGAGTTTCAGGTTCACTAAAGGGAAATGTCAGCTTTGCAAATCACTGAAAGTAACCGGACGTAAACTGTCAAAATAAGTCAGCGAGACGGTGTGGTTATTGTCAGCACGTAACTCAGGCCTGCAATCCCAGCTGTGGCTAAAGGTTACAGACAATATTGCAAGGCAGCCCTACTAGGATGTACAGAGAACTAGTTTAGCTAAAAAATGCTGTTTAATTTTAATTTTCATATATGCCTGTTGCTGCCATTTAGCTGCTTGTTTTACGGTTACCTCACATTGATAGTGAAGAATAAAATCCAACCTCTCACAGGATTGCCTTCATCACTGCTGAGTCTGCCAGGGTTTACAGGGAAGCTTTTCATGTTGCTTTCTTACTGCTGCTTCTTGTCCAGCATTGGTGTCAGAGCAGACATACCAGTGCTACAATTCCTTGCAGCCACCTTCTCTCGATGTGGCAAGAAATGAAAAATGCATGGGATCCATTTCCCTGCAGAGAGACAAGATTTTGTAAAGATACATGGAGCTGTTAAGTTCAAATTCTCTTCTACAGCATGAAGGTAGGAATGCCAACAATTAGTCCATGCAAAAACCATAAGGAGTTGAGAATGAAACCAAGAAACTAATTTGGTACACCTAGAGAGAGAGAAAAAAATAAATATATATATATATCACATAGGTATTTTTGAATTTTTGCAGCATAAGCAAGATAGCAGTGGGCTCACATAAAGAATAAGTGTACCAGACACATTAAGAAGTGATATTCAAATAGCATTTGACATTGGACTATTTTTGCTGCATTCTCAGAATAGAACTGGAAAGATACTTTTTCATTCCACTGCATTACACCATATTTTTATACTTCCTCTACCTGTATGCCATGCTGTTAACAAGCATTAGTTTGAACAGCATCAAATCAAATGTTTTACACTCCCTTGCATGCTGAAATTTCAGATGTGCTTTGTAGACAGGATTACGCTATCACCAAAGGTATTCTAAAATGAAATTAAAAATTGTATGTAATGGGAAAAGATTACACACACTGTGAGCAAATTTTTGAGTCAAAGGGACAAATCAATGCCAACTGTGACAGGCTTGTGAAGGCAAGTAAAGCCTCAGATCTCCTGTACCCTCTTCAGTTCTGCATCATCCCTTGCTGCTTCTGGTAAAACTGGGAACAATCCCAGATAAAGGTCAGCCCTGCACTACCAGAACCATACTCATTCCTTCCCTGTTATACCCTTTTTTGTCCTTCTTTTTTTTTCTTTTTTTCCTTTTATTTACCTTTTCCTGCCTGGAGATTCTCAGAGCTGAGCTGCCTCCTCGGTTCCACCCAGCAGTGACACAAGGAGTGGCTCACATTTCTCACATCCACGGTGGCGGAGCACAATGAAGCTGGAACAAGGCACAGGGATGAGGCTGCACGATGCAGACAGGAATGCACAGAATTCTCACAGCAGCTTAAGGAGCAGCGGGGTGCCCTGCTTGCTCCTTTAACCTGAGGGCTTTGCCTAAATTGCAGGTCCTGCAAGTTGTTTGGGAAGAAAGGTAATGTGACAGTTGTGTCAAGCATTTCTTTGATACCGTGGTACAACACAGAGGAATCAAGCAAGGCAGTTTTTTGGCTGAGATTGTCACAGCTCTTTTTTCCAAAACTCCTCTTTTCTCCAGGGTCTGCTCATTCATGTGTCACCCTTGTATCTCACTGAGCTGCTGGTGTGTAGGAAACAAGCCAAAGACCACAGTTAGAAGGTCACCTAAGTGTTATGAAGTTGGCATTAAGGTTTAGGGTAGAACAAGCAGGCACAAAGATGGGGATGGGTAGACAGCAATAGTACTGTGAGGGGAGAGGAATTTTCCCTGGCCCACTGCTCTCCAATCAAACCTGGAAATCAAGCACAGAGGAAGTCTACTTCCCTTTTTTGCTTTGCTCCCCTTAAAAATCTGAGTAACATTAAAACCAAAATGAATGCCAAATTAACTGTAAATGTTTGCTCTGACAATGTCTGTCTGCTTTCATCAAGCTGCACTTGTACTTCTCTTAAATATCCATCCAAACCCAGCTTCTGGAATGCAGTCTTTGAAGTCTTGCAGGTTCTTTTCATACAAGACCTCTCCTGTCCATGCACACAGCTAAGTCTTTTAGTCAAGCAGTCCCTCGTTACCTATAACTTTACTACTACAGTGTTTTTTTCCTGAATGCACAGCTCCAAGCAACACTGCAAAGCAGAGCAATAATTCCCTCCTTCCTGTCCACCCAATTCCATGGGACTCATCTTCACTTTCAAAAATCCTCACAGTCCCCAGTATGGCTGATCTTTCACCCACTGCTGAAAGTTTTATTACTGTTGTTCACTTAAGTTGTTTTTTTTTAAGGCCAAATAGTAGCCAAAAAAATGTGCATATGCTCTTGTGCTGCTCCTAATATTTCAGAGGGTTTTCTAAAGTTCTAGCTAGCTTCCCATGCTCTCCTCAGCCACATCTTCGAAGAAAATAACTGCCAACCAGCACATGAATTATGTTTCCTCTATCAGCAAGACTAAACAGAGAGGAAGAAATGAAGACCTAATAGAGCAATTGACATTACAGAGAGCAGGGAGGAAGAGACTTCCTCAGACTCTCACCAGTCCCATGCAGGGTGTTGAACTTGGGCTGTGCATTCCTCCCTCTGCCTCCACCCCTGTGCTTTCCTTTTTCTTGTGCTGTAATTTCTTCAGCAATCTCTTCTGGTTCAACACTGCTGCAGTGGTTAGGGCAGGGAAATTATGCCTCATGACTTGGATTCCTAAGAATTACAAGTAAGACAAGTAATAAAAGAAGCACAGTTTTGTCTTTATTTGACTAAAATTCATACCTCAAGAGCACCAAAGCATGAAGAAATGGCATACAAGGGAGAGAGAAAATAATCACAGGGATCAGAATGGCACACCACAAATGCATCAACCCTCAGTTCATATTAATTGTATGGTTCTAAGAATGATATTTTCTCTCTTTCAATGTATCTATGCTGATTTACATCTCTGGGCACTGTTTAAAATAAGTTTATAATAAAATTTTCTGGAAACAGTCCTCCTCGAAAAAAAAGGAACAGTGAATGAAACATCTCTGCACAGGTTTTTTGCTGCTGTAGAGGACATGTAATGAATGTCTGTGCAGCAGCACATGAAAGGCAGAGGAGGAAGCAAATTATTCAGCTGTTTGGTTTAAAACAGAACAAAAACGTTAACATGTATGCAAATTTATTTCAGTGAAAATTCTAAAGCTATCTTGGTACAGCTCTGGCTCTCCATTGTCTCTAGAAAAACTGAAAACCTGTTTAGATCAAGACAAACACTGGCACACACGTGTGAGCAGTTAGAAGGCCACCAAAACATGCCAACAGGAGTGTGTGCTGGTTTTGACTGGGAAAGAGTGATTTTCCCACAATAACTGGTGTAGGGCTGTGCTTTGGATTTGTGCTGAAGTCAGTGTTGGTGAGCCAGGGATGTTTTTGTTACTCTGAGCAGAACTTACACAGAGCCAAGGCCTTTTGTGCCTCTCAGCCCACCCCACGAGAGGGGGACTGGGAGTGCACAAGGAGGGGACACAGCTGGGACAGCTGACCCCAGGGATGTCCCAGAGCACAGGGCCTCATGCTCAGTCTGTAGAGCTGGGGGAAGGAGGAGGAAGAGGGGGATGTTTGCAGTGGTGGCATTTATGTCCCCAAGTCCCCGGTCCGTGGGATGGAGCCCGGCTTCCCTGGGATGGCTGAGCACCTGCCCACCCGTGGGAAGGGGGAAGAACTCCTTGCTTTGCTTTGCTTGTGTGGATTGCTTTGGCTTCCCCTATTGAACTGGCCTTATCTCAATCCATAGTTTTCCTCACTTCTACTCTTCCAACTGTCTCCCCCATCCCAACGTGGTGGGAGTCAGATTTTGGGGCTCAGTTGCTGACAGAACATGTGAGCTCTTTTAGAAACAGAAATCTAATGACCTACTAGAAACAGAAATCTATGACCTACTCATAAGTCTTTGAATCTCTGCTTGCTATTGGTCAACTGAAAAAACAAGTTTCTTCAGCAGACCTTTTAATAGAATTAAATATTTCCTTTAGGAGTTAAATGACTATTAGACTAATATTTATATGACTGGGTACAAGCACACACAGAATGTAGATAAACTACCAGCAGGAAAGTCACTTGATCACTTATTTTCTTCAAATGTCTGATATTCTTCAGCAAGTTTGTTTTCAAAAGATATTGTGATAGATTTGCAAAGAGTCTGGAAAAAAACTAGTTAGAACTAACTATTGTTGAGAAATGTTAATGTGGAATGGAAGGCATTTAAAGAACAGTAACAGAGTTTAAAATATAAGTTCATTCCAGTAAATCAGTGTCAAAATGACAAGAGAAGCCAGCATAGCTCAAGACAGATATATGGAACAATATGTAAGACAAACAAAACTGCTTTTGAACCCATCCATAGAATATCAGAAGTGAAAGATTTGATCAAGAATTAAAAGAAAAAGGCTAAACCAAATGAAACAAAAACAAAAGTGAATCAGACAGTCAAAATCTCTCAGCGTGAGGTTTCTCCTGGTTTGGGTTTTTAATATTTTTTTTTTTTAATTGGGTGAAACCCAAAGATTTAAGAATTCACTTTCCAGAATGAGAGTGAAAAGCATCAAACTAAAATGCAATGACTACATGGAAGATTTAAAGAATGAATTTGCCTTAAATCAACTGTTCTAAGATCTAACTGTACCTCATGCCTCCTACCTGAATAGTCCTATAAGCAGCTTTTAAAGCTGTTTCCAACCTTTTCTACTTTCTTGTATCAACACAAGTTATGCACTCCCCAAGCAGGTACTTTGGCTCACATTCAGGCAAATTGAGCAAGCAGCCCAGGTGATCACTGTGCAAGGCACTACCAGTGCATGAGCAACCTCAGCTCTGCAGCAGCAGCACTTGAGGGCGATCCCAGCCCTTGGTTCCTGCAGGAATTGCACCACGTCTTCATTCAGTGTGAGTGAAGGGAATGGCCCTTCTCCCTGGCTGCCAGTATGGGTGCTGGGAGCTGTGTGTGCTCCCTGCTTAAGGTCCTTCAGAAGCTTTGGTGGAGCACGAGGCTGTCGCTCCTTGCACACTCTGTCCTTGCCCAGAGTGCCCCCAGCTTGTCACCTCTGGTTGACAGGAGGCAATGGCACAGACCATGCCCACCTCTCATCATGGTGCTTTGCAGCAGGGTACTGGGGCAAAGTGTCTTTCTCAGTCCTGTCTGGCTCTTTACCCTGTCATAATGATCAAAACTGCAAAGGTGAAGTGTTTCATGGTAGTTGATCTTACGTAAAAAACCTATGATAGAATTGGGGTTTGCTTGCTTTTTCTAAATCAAAATAAACTGCTAGGAGAAACAATTTAAATTTACCATCATACTGGGTGTTCTATAGATCTTCCTTAATCTTCCCTGCAATTCTTCCCAAATCTTTGATTTTACATGTAAACCAGAGCTGTAACCTGAAATCTTCACTGGCACTTCAGTCTGAGTTTTCTAACTTTGGGTAGACAATTAAGGATGCAAGTCCCATATGAGCATATCCTGATATTAACAGTCAAAAGAACTCACTGCTTGATCCTCTGTTAATGGCATCAATGCCACATTTTCCTCCTACAGCACAGTTTCCCTCTGGGTTCAGTGGCAGCCCATGCAAGGGGGCAAGGTAGTGACCTACACACCTTTCTTCTCCTGCAAAAGGATGCACAGCTACTCACAGCTGAGCCTGAAGGAAGCCCACGGACCAGACATCACATAGCCAAGAGAGAAATAGAAGTGGGAACAGAAATTGAGAGAAGTCTTCACTGACACTTTACAAATTCATGTAGTTCAAGAGAGATCCCTGAAGGCAGGAGACCATCATGATGCCATTAGTTAAGGGAAAGGCTGGGGAAACTCAAAATGTGTGTAGGGAAAGCTTAAAAATCATTTTAGAAAGCCAAGCGAGGGAAACACTTTAAACAAGCACACTAGTGGTTCAATTAAGGGTTTCAGAGGTGCCTGTAGGAGAAAATCTCAGAGGATATAACTGCTAGGATAGACAAAGGGATGCAATGGGAACCTGATGTGGAGATGTTCAGAATCATTTCCCCAAGTTTCATATTGGAAGCTAAATGCATTAAAAAATTTACAACAGCAAATGTATTCCAGAAATGTGGACAAAGTGCATTCAATAAGCTATTCAATCATATACCAGCAGAAACAGAGGAGCCGAAGCTACAATTTTGCAAACAGAAAGAACACTAAAAAGCAAAGCAAAGGAAGCATTGATTAATAAGGTAGGCAGATGTGAGAACAGATAATTTGCTTTTCAAAAAATAATCTGGACATTTGTTAAAGAGAAGATGCAAGTCCTCTTAGGAAGAACTCTGCTGGCTGATCTATCAAAGAATGCAAAATGAAGACAAAAAGGCAGAGAAAAAAGTCATAATGAAATCGGCTTTAAATTATTAATGAAGAATTGACCAAGTACTTTCCAAAACAAAGAATACAACTCAGTGTAAATAATATCATGCAACTAGTACATTTTTACATTAAAATAATGTCTCTTTAAAACAATGGCAGGGTTGTTTTCTTTTTGGGGGCGTTGCAGGGGGGATTGGTGCTGGTGGTGAAGGTGGTGTTGGAATTTAACACTAAAGCAGGGTACAGAATTAAAAAAGATGAGCAAACTTTATAATTTTATCCCTTTCTTTTCCAAAACAAGGTTACATTTCCCCTAGAAGCACAAAGTGCACGCAGGTATTTTCCATCCACTGATTAGTGTGCATTTTACAGCCCCAGTGTGAGCCCTACACTTAAGTGCTGACTTATTCAGCAGAGAAACCCAAGAGCTTCCTTCTCCTGCTCCACATACTCCCACATCCATTCTCCATGGTCACAGCTGCATGGCCTCCATTTAAAAGCAGGTCTGCATTTGCTGTTGCCACATTCATAGGGAATGGGGGGTTTTCACTGGAAGTACAAGCCTTTAGCTCTAGCCACAGCTTCATGCTTTCAGCTTGGAGGAATCCAGTTAGATTTCCCATGTGTTGGACAAATATCAGAGGTCACACAAAGAGAGAAAATGTGACCCTATAAGAGCATAAAGACTGGGGAGGAGGGAAGAAGAATCAGCAACAGCTACTACCTACTACCATAAAACAGTAAATCAAAACAAGCTATTTAATGGGGTTTAAAAATACTGATGCAGAAACTAACTTTACAGTGCGTCCAGCAAGCTGAAAGAGATATTCAAAGGTGTACTGCTGAGTTTTCTCGAAACAGGAAACATATAATAGCCTTTTCCAAAGACTGGCTTCTGAAGAACTCCAGAAGATCAGCACAGTTTGATTGATTTGCAACCATAGCAGAACAATGGAGCACAAAGCAATCCCTACACCTTTTCTCCTCTGCCTTTTCATTTCAGTCATGTTCCTAGATGGAGCCCATCAGCTTGCCTCGTGTTGGCAGAGGTGGGAAGGATGAGGAGCAGCAGAGGATGCTGCTCTGCATATTCCTCTGGCTGGGATGGTTACCCAGCACTCTTCTCAGTCCTTGGCAGTGACAGTAGTTTGCAAAATAACAGCTTCAACAGCTTCGTAGGCCACTTGCTGTTATAATCTGTATAATAAGTATTAGTTTAGCTTTTCATATGGGAAGTTAATCCCCTAATAACATTTCAAATTACGGAACAGTGTTTGGAAAAAATCATATCTACTATTCAGAAACCCGTGCTGCAATCAGCTACAGGAGATATACAGCATTCTGTAATTAGTGCACACCTTTCAGACTTGGCTAATTATCTCTTATGAATTAAAAATGTTCCCCCCTCCCCCACCACTACACTTGAGAGGGAAGAAAAAAAAAAAAAGGAAGAAAGATAAGTGCTATACTTCTAAGTTGGCTGAAAATTCAGTAAGATAATGTCACTGATGTGGTTATTTCCAGGTGAGCATCAGGTTATTCAACCTAGGTGAATTTAATGACTCTGGACAGGTCGTGCAATGAATTTTCCTGTAAATCACTTATAATTGCAAACATAAAAATTAAAAACCAGTCTGAAGAGAGAGATAACACAAAATAAATGATGGAAAGCAGTAATCTACAGATAGCAATGCTGCTGTTTTAATTGAGGCCATTCTGATGAGAAGCTTCTGAACCTCATGGGGACAGCACTAGGATGAGGAGCCCAGGTTCTCTAACCTGCAGGAGCTTTTAAATGACTACACATGATTATCAAATGTGATTTTAATATACTGGCATTAAAACTTCACTTTCTCCTCCTAATACACCATTCTTCTACAGGTCTCAGAAAGACCAAGCTCGACTTGGCTATCCACACTTTCTCCCCATTACCCATTAGCAGCTGGCTGTTACTGTTATGCTGAGCCATGGATTGGGATTAACTTTGCTTGCACTAGATTCCCAAATCAGTATTTTGAATGACACAGAGCATTGCAGGTTCCAGATTCCTGGGGTAGAGTCCACTTTTTTTTTTATATCTCTGCGTGCAGTCAGACCAACAACACCAAGCCCTAGTCATAAAAAACCTGGATCAGTGGGAGACTTGTCCCCAAACTTTACAGCCATGCTGAAGTCCCCAGTTCAGTGATGGAGAGAGGGAGCCCACCACCTCTGCCTGCCCTTGCCGTGCTTTGGAGCACAAAGGCCCGTCTCATTTGTAGGTGGTTGTTAAAACAAAAGGGCTGGCACAACATCTCCAGCCCTGCCCTGCAGCTCCACGGTGCTCCTGGAAGCCGGCACTGCACAACCCACGCAGGGCCAGGACGACAAACAGCAAAAGGACAAGGGGCTCCAGACCAGCCACAAGGGCACTGCTATTAGAGCAACAACTGAAAAATACAACTGCTCTCTTCTCACTGGAAATGGGAGTGTGATGGGGTCTGTTCTCCTCCCCTTACCTGCCAAGGGCCTGAAGCAAAGGGCTGTGCATGCAGCAAGAGGAGTCCACAAGTCCTCTGACCTGGTGCAAATATGGTGTGAATTTCATCACCTTCCAGCAGGGAATCCAGTCTTCTTCATGGATGTCATCTAATGAAGCAATCCTGCCCTTTTAAAAGTAACTCTGCTTTAATTTATCACCTCTTTAGAGGTTTCGAAAGGTTTTCATCCCTTTTATTTTAGACCAAAGATTTTAGGAATGTTAGCTACATCAAAAAGGAAACACTGAAAACCGCAGTACAGATTTTCAGAATTAGAGATGACTTGGATTTCAGTCTAGGATCCAAACTTATCTGCTTTGTCCTGTACAAGTTTGGAGGCAAGATTAAACTCTCAGAATTAGAGATGACTTGGATTTCAGTCTAGGATCCAAACTTATCTGCTTTGTCTTGTACAAGTTTGGAGCCAAGATTAAACCCAGGCTTCTTCTGGTCATAATTTAGATAAGACTGAACATTTCAAACATTATCCATTTTTATCAGATTTTGGCTCCAGATGAAAGAAACCTTGCAGGTACGATCACGCAGCCAAGTGACTAACTGCCACCTTTTGTGCCTGTTAATTATTTCTGGCCACAGTATTCTGTGCATAATGGAGCATGGACACAATATGATGCCTTTTCTTTTTCCATTTTTTCCCCTCCTTCCCCTTATTTTTTCCCACACCTTTGCTATTTTTTTTTTTCATTTGGCTTCTAGATCAACATTTTCAGAAGTCAACACTTGCTTTGTTGAAAATAAAGAGATAAACAGCCTGGAACATCCTGGGTTGTTTGGTATAGGTATTCAGTATTTGCTGCTCCCAATGACTTTTAGTTAGAAATAGGAGAGCAACCATAATTATGAAATCAAGCCCAAACTGCTTCAAAATTAATCACTTCAAAAATCCAGAAACCATTAAACAAATATAGACATGCTGTTGGGGGTGGAGAGGGTGAGGGAAGGAGTTTCATCTCTGGGAAAAAAAAACCCACAAACTCCTTGTCCCAAGCTATTCTATTTCATTTTATTTTTAACTTCTCCCTACTTGCCATGGGACAGAGGTATTGAAATCTTTCTATGGTATCACATTAATATAAAATCATTCTGCTTTTTTTCTCATGTGATAGGGTAGTCACGTTAGCACATTTCATTGTAAGTTAGTAAAAACAAACGTTAATATGACCTGATACTAATCGACCATGACAGAAAATTCCTAATACGATAAAACTTTCATATCATATTAGTAGAATAAAGTCAGCTCCTGCCTGTTCCAGGTCACTTTCAATGTTGCCTTTGAGCATAAAGTAATGACAAGCATTTGTCTATCTACAAAAAGGGTCTAGCACTATTCAGTGGCAAAATAAAATTTTGTTCAAATGTGCCTTTCATTTTTTTTTTTTTTGCTCTGTGTGATTTAGCCCATTGCAGGAGTGTCCTCAAATACATCATCTGAATTCACCTTCATTTCTAGGCTGTAATTCTGAGATGCTCAGAGTGCCTTTTTTATTGAAGAATAATCTCTCTTTAAATGGTTGTTTCTGTATATTGAAATTATGACAGCTGCAAAGATAAATTATCAGTCCAGCCTGGCTCCTCTACGCATTTTCATGACCAGTCTTTGGCAGGAACCAGTCACCCATGGGCAGTATGGTCAGGGAGCCCCTCAAAGCCAGGTAGACAAATACTTTTGTTTTTTCCTGCAGGAACTCAGGGGAGGTGTGGATGAAGCAGAGCCAAGTCACAGCTGGCTCCAGAGCAGCTTTCCATGGGGCAGCTCCCAGAGGTTTTGTGGGCCAACCTCCACACCAGTTACACCAGCTGGTTTGAAAGCTGCCATCAGTTCTTCAATTTGCCTGGATTTTGTAGTTACAAAAGCTTAAGCTCTGATCCCCCATGTTTGTCATCTCTGGGATACCTTCACTTGTCTGGACCAAGATGTAACAAACAATCATATTTTCTGTAATACCAGAGTTGTAAATCTAACCTAAAATGTCTAAATAAGATGATAGGCACCACCTAAATAAGATATCACATGTAAATAAGAAAGTGCTTCCCAGGACTTGGGCATTTCCTAGAAACTGGTACAAGACTTGAAAGAAACACCACCAACTTACCGCAAAGCTTTGCAAAATCTCTGGTTGAGCTGAGTCTAAATCATAATTAAATCCATTTCCTTTGTCACTGGTGACCCAAGTGAGTAGCACTTGGATCATTCTGTCACCTGATGTAAATTCAGGAGGAGCTCAGTTTAAATCCAGATCTCTGTGGCAATTTCCAACAAACTCAGGTCTGGTTTTCTTGCTGTAGTCACTTTTCCACTGGACTGTAGGAACAACTCCATGACCAGGTAATTCCAAGAGCTGCAAATACCGATCTTCCTTGCACGGGTTTCACAATTCACAAGTTAAGGTTAGTGTTACAGTGAATTAAATTTTTCAACACAAAGATTTAATTTTATCCACTGAAATACATCCAAGTAACGACAACAAAACAATCCACTCGTTTTACTTTTCCTCCAGAGAACGAGAGGGACAAAGAGTTCAATTTAAACTGCAGTGGAACAGTACTGAAGACAGATCACACAATGGATCACCTTAGTCTACAGAACATCTCCCAAGTCAAACAGTGTAATACTTACTTCCCTTTGTTCTTCAGCTCTGATTATTGGATTCAATTCTGTGTTAAAGATGCTAAAATACCCCAAAACTTTTGAGTAACTTCACTGCTCAACCTTCGAAGGAAAAAGAGAAGAAAAATGAGGTAATAGTGAAGAACAGCCAGGTTACTATAAGCAAAAAAAGAGTAATTTTCAGTTACATTGCTGCCTGTGAAACATTACAAGTGCAAAATGTAATTACCTTAATGCTATTTTTGATATCATATCAGCAAATTACCCTGAGTCCCTACTGTGACACTTATATCAGGGTAAGAATTATCCTGTTGTGAGTGTCGATCCCAGGGGAAAATGAGGCAGCACAAATGGCTGTGATTCTTGAGCAATTAGCTGCTCCAAGGTTGCAGATACTCTTATTTAAAAGATACTCATGGAATGTTTAACCTGTAAACATCTTGAACACTTACCTCCTATTTGTTTTTTCAGTAATTAAGCCCCCAGGGGATCATCCTATGTAACAAGCATTCCTTCCTTATTTTGCCACCCATTTTTCTTTTTAATCATGAGAAAATCGCCTTCTGCTATTAAGATACACACCGTGAAATTTGGAATTGTTTGTAATAACCATGTCTTTCCATTAGTACTAATACCCTAATGCCACAGGAGGACCATGGAATGGGCTGAAGGATTATGTAACGTCACGTCGAGCAAAACGAAATTACAACTTTCAATCACCTTTGGGAGTCAGGTTTTGGGTTTTCAAAGTTCTGTAAGAATTATTGAGGGAAGAAAGAAATATTCATCATTGCAACTCATTTCACATCTTAAGCCTTTGCTCTGGAGCCAGAGGCATTGGCCTGAAAGAGCCAAAAGTACAGAGCACTTCTTTAGGCAAAGGCTACCTCACTACATCCTGCAGTGGGCATCAGAAGCACACACAGCTCTTCAAGGAAGCTTGATGCACACAGCAAGAGGAAAAGGAGAGAATATTAGTCAGTGGTACCATTTCAGCATGAAACTATTTAATAATCTCTATATCCTGACTTAAATTTTGAAGTCTGTAATCAATATTCTGGATCAATGTAAACCTTGAAGTGTTCTGTTAATCAGCACAGGCAAAAGCCAGCCAGTCCTGTAACAGAAAGTAAAAACGTATAAAAATACACTTTGTAATCAAAACTATTTTCAGCTCTAAGCACAAGAGGAAAAACGAACACATTCTCAAAAGAATCCAGAAATTTCTCTTGGAGGCATAGGCAATATTTTTTGTAACATGAATTTAGAGACAAAATACAACTTCATAAAAGCATCAACTTCTAATTAGATGCTTTAAAAAAATAAAGCTTCTCTTGCAGCTTGGCATTTCTATCATCTCATTATCTTCTATTACACTCTTCTGATACAGAATCTTTCTCCTTGCAAAACAAAAATCAGGTTAATGACTTACCAAACATCATTTCAACAGCTCTAAACTTCTGATTTAAGATAACTCTGTCAACAGACATTGTTTTAAATTAAACAAAATTACAACCATTATGACACTTTCATTATTTTAAAGTAGACTGAAGCAAACTGAGAGTATGTGCTTTGAGAAATGGGAAACAATTGATTTGTAAAATGCTTTAGATGCCACATGCATGGCTCACAATATTACCCACAGACATGCCAAGTTATTCTACAATCTTTTAACATTATTTCTTTTCTTTGCTTACAGTTGCCACACACCTAGACTTTTCTCCTGTTTAGTAACTACTGATTTTTCTTATATAATTAACTCCTTAGCAAATGTTATGCTCTGTATGAAAATAGCAACAAAAGAACTTTCCTCACAGCAGGCTAGAGAGCCTTGAAATACATTGGCCAATGGAATAAGATCTGCTCCACCTGTTGGGAATTTTAAATCCAGGCTTTGGGCTGCTGTTTTAAACAACTTTTGTGTCACTAGAGATGCCACAGAGCTCCGTGCTGCTTGTGTGAAGTGCCCCGTGGAAGGACAAGGCTGCCTTGTCACATGTAGCTGAATACTGTGCATCCACACAAAACCCATTTGTTTTCCTATTCCTGGCAGAACAAAGGTGTTGTTAAATGAAGAATATTTGAAAACAGCAGAACTACAAAACAATGCACAATTCTGACATCTGTTGAAACATTTCTGCATTCATTCCTACACTTGCTAATGGCATCAAACTCTCCTGGGTCCTGTATAATACAATAAGGAGTTGTGAAGCAGAACAGATTTTTCTCAATACCAAGACCACCATGTAAACAGCTGGCTTTCACTGCACTATATTTTCCCACTCAGTATATTAAAGGCTTCATATTAATTCTTTCATATGAATTCTGACATCACTGGCAATAAAAATATAGGTTCAAATTCTCATTTTGTGCTCAGTGGGGTTAACTTAGCCTACACTGGCAGAGGAAAAAGGATGATTAAGTTAAAAATTACTCATTATAATGCAACCCTTTGAAACAGTGCATACCTGCAAAGATCAATAATACTGCCAATTACATTTAATGCACCAAGATTTGTGCAAGGCCATGTTTAACATGCATTTGAGGAGAAAAGATAATAACAAATCCTCAAGAATTATCCAAACATTAAGAGTATATTAATAAAAAATACGGGAAACTGTCACAAATAGGCATGAGATATGTGCCTCTTGCAGTTTCAACTGCCTGAAAAGATCTGCAATGAAGACACGTGTCTTAACTTTCTTAAATTAGAAAGAAAACAGATCCATTGCACATACATTTTCTATATTGTCCAGACTGCCAATGCCTGTTTGCTTGTGTGGAACAAGGGGCAGCCACGTGAGCCTGTTCTGGTCACCAAGGCAGTGTTCCTCCCATTTAATCTGTGTTAATGAGATTTGTGACAGGGAGAGTCACAATTCTGAAAACAAACTCACTAAAAACCCATTAAAGTAAAATTCCATCATTCCAGAAACCTATAAAGCAAAAGGATTAGGATGCAGCAATAAACAGCTGGATATAACTGTCAAGATTTTAGAGGGCAATGTCTTTATTTCCTCAAAATTAGTTCTAAGTGCTACATGGAATTTTTTTTCCTGGTTTTTCTCTTGCTGCTTGGTATTTCCTTTCTACATATCTCATTATCCTCTATTACACTCTTCTGATATAGAATCTCTATTTTTAGATGAGATCAAAATTAAAATGGGAGAGTGCATTTCATGTGAATTGTCTGTCTAACAATCACCAATATAAATGCAACAAAGCAGTAGAAGGAAACCATGCCCACATCAGAACTGGTTTCATCTTTAATATTTGCTGTGAAAGAGGATGTAGTTTAAAAAGTAAGGAGAAACAGGAGACCCACACACATCCCTCTGGCAGTCAGCTCTCTCATTCTCATATTCTTACCCTGAAAATAATGAAGATATTATTATTTACAGGAAGTGTTTTGGTGCAGTCACTCCCCCAGATCAGCCAAACTTTCTCTTTGAAGAAAACAATATGATAAAATACAAGGGTTTTTTTCCTTTTGGGAACTACATCATAAATCCAAGTGTAACCAAAATAATTAGTTGTAATGAATCTTGTGTGCTAGGGGGACATTCAAATAAAAATGGGACAAATCTTGAAAGAAACAGATTCTTTTTGAGTATCTCATGATACCCCTTTTTATGACACAGTCTACTTGAAAACAAGATCAGTAAGTAATGCTTCTGAAAGTGTCATTATAATTTCATCACTAAGATATAGGTTAAAAGAAAACAAAATGCTTTGCAGCAGTCTGCAAGAGATCGAAAGTAAAACTGAAAATTACCCTGGATAAATAGTGCTTCCTTTGTCCATAGCACACATTCCCAACAAACAGAGAAGAAAAAGCATCCGTGCAAATACTGAGATGACCTTAAAAACAGCTTTATAATAGATAAAAAGAAAAAAAACAAGTCATATAAAGCAACTGCAATTGAGGGTAATTTAGAGGAGAGGAATATATTTTTATACAAAGCCAAGTATAACTATTTATCAGAGGCATAGATGGTCTAAAGATATTAAGAAAAACAATGAAAAATTACTATTTCATTGTCATATACTTCTTGCAAATACATGCTGGGACAATGCTTCTACTGTAACAAAACTGCTCATTATCTGGAGATGCAGTAACAGGAGAACAAACATCATTTATATGGTTGAGAACCATTCTGTGGAGGCAGCAAAGGACTACAGGAACAGAGATTCCTTTTTAATATTTGATGTTTATGTAGGGTGATTGAATTGGAATGATTAAAATCATTTCATTAGAAACTGTACACAGAAGTTCTTTGCAAAAGAACAATGTACATATTTGTTCAAATTCACCATGCCCACGTTGGTAGTGATACAAAATCATTTTGGGGGCAGAGGGAAAGGAAATCAGGAGAGGATAGTTGTGCTGCTCTGCAGCTGACCACAAGATATTTGATGTACCACATGAGCAGAATATTGGATGGAGTGCTCAGGATGCAGTGCTCTCCAGTCCTCACTGATGATCCTAAAGGAATTCCTCTGTTTTCACTGCTCCACAGATACAGAAGCACCCACCTATAAAGCACACTCCAGGTTAGTAATGGCAGTCTAATGCTACAACAATATCAGCCTAATTCCTCCAAAAGACAACGAGTGTCATTTCTTAAGTTACCTGGATTTTTTTTTTTTGCCTGAAAATAAGACTTAAAACAAAGATGTGCATGATAGTAAAAAACCTGCTTAATAACAGTTTGTGCCCTTTAAAGGCTTTTAGAGGTTCTCTATTATCCATAGTCATCTTACACTATCCTGGGAAAGTATTCTTTTCTCTAAGTAATGATAAGAGCAGCAATGTGAAGCAATTTACTGAGGAGGGCTGGTAGCTGGTCTGAGCTGAAAGCTCAGGAATTCCTGGATGCCATTACTGCACTTCTCTCCCTAATCTGGTGCTGCCTTTGCTGTAATCATCTCCCCAGCAGCATTTGTATTAATCATTTGGAAGCTGCAGCATCCAAAGAGCCCAGCCAGGCCTGCTACAGCAATTAATGTGCACACACAGTATCAACATCAAGAATATCTTACACAATAAAACAGCTTTCTTTTTAATTAAAAAAACAACAAAGGGAGAGAAAAGGCAATAATCTAAAGTGCAAAATGAACAGTGCATGACAAGGGTGACTGCCTGTTACTTCCATTCTGTGATAAAATACACAGCAAAAAAATTCCAGGTTCACTACAATAATAGAAATTTACTTTAGGAAATTTTGTTAATTTGAAGTTCTTCCTCTTTTTTTTGGTGCAATATAAAGTAATTTTAACTTTATGATATATAAAGCTATAGGATTAAAAACAGTTCCATATTCTGCTTTGCATCAAATAGAATTTTTCTTGTTTCCTGGCAGTGCCATCCTTTTGCTTTGTTTTCAGGGGATTTCAGTAGAAGAACTTACCTTGTACAATATTTATATATATATAGCCATATTAATTTATAAGATTAGTGTTCATATTATTTGCTTATTTTTTTCAGATATATCAGCACTATTTTCAGTCAGGATCATCAAAATATTTTTGTTTTGGACTCCTCCAGGTTCACACTGAATATACAGATATATCAACACTATGTAAGATGAGTTGGGCTGGTTTTGGTTGGGGTAGGGTTCCTTTTCTTCACAGTAACTGATGTGGGCTACATTTTGGATTTGTGCTGAAGAAAAAAAGATGTTTTCACTGCTGCTGAGCTGTGCTTACACAGAGGCAAGGCTTTTTCTGCTCTTCAGCCCACCAGTGAGGAGGCTGGGGGTGACTTGGGAGGGGACAGAGGCAGGACAGCTGACCCCAGCTGACCCAAGGGATATCCCAGACCATCTGGTGTCATGCTCAGCACAGAAAGCTGGGGAAAGGAAAGCTGGGATGTTGGGAGTGGTGGACTGACCTCAAGTAACGTTACACATGATGGAGCCCTGCCTTCCTGGGGATGGCTGAGCACCTGCCTGCAATGGGAAGTGAGAAATTAATTCCTTCTTCCACTTTGTTTGGCTCATTAAATGGGCTTTATCACAATCCCTGAGTTTTCTCATTGTTGCTCTTCTGATTTTGTCCCCCATCTTACCTTAAGGGAATGAGTGAACTGCTGGCCTTGGTTCCTGGCTGGGCTTCGCATATAAACATTTTTTAAATCTGTATATAAATATATCTTTTTAGATAATATACAAAAATACAAATATATACATAGTATATATAATTTTTTAATGTCTATAACATAGTAACATTATCTACTGTCAGCACAACTACAGGAGGCATCTGGGAGCATTCACATGAGGAGAATGAAGCATCATGAATGTCCTCCATGGTAGCATTGTGGAAAAAGGGAAAACTGCTAACTGACTTTGTTCACTGAACCCAAAATTAGGCATGGGAAGCTAATAGGAGCATAGCAAAAAACAGGTTAATTTTTAAGATTCAAATATTTTTCTGGCAGACAAAAAAAAACCCCAAACTAACAAAAAAACCCTCACCCTCCAAAAAAAACCAAAACAAAAAAACCACAACAACAAAAGCCCAAACAAACAACCTCCCACACACCCCTCCCAAAAAAAACCAAACCAAAAAACCACAACCAAACCAAAACCTTTCTACCTAGAAAAATCCCATTATTTCTGCATCAATAACTACGGGGAGATGCCCAAAAATAAAGTCTGGGATTTGGGGGCATTGTAGATTTTCATATGCAACACACCAGGCTCGTGACTGAGAAGAAAAATACTTAATCTAGGAGACCTTGCTGTCATTATTTGCATAGACCTGAAATAATTCCCACATAATATTAAGGGCCACAGCCAGATCCAAGCATTCAAATCTAATCCAAACCTCAGCTCCTGGTTTCTCTCTGTCACACACCTTGCTTGGCCAGAACCAGGGGAGGGAAGGGACACGTAAAAAGCTCCAAGTCTGCCTCTGCCACACTCTGTGCACCAACTTCCTCAGCCATGTAGCTCAGCCCAGAACTGACAGATATTCTGACCGGAGCTGAGCAGAGTTCACTGAGCACGAGTCTGCCTGGCACTGTCCCTTGTCAGGCTTCATTCTGCTTTCACCCCTTTCTGGGACATTCAAGAGTTGCAGGGAGCTCCCCGCGGCAACAGCTGGGGAGAAGTTCTTCCTCCCAACACCCCGAGGAACAAGGGCCAAATTGGCTGTGTTTCACAGCTGAAAAAAGAAACAGCCCTTGGAGCAGATGGCAGGCAGCAAAGAGTGGTATTGGAAACAATCTTTCAAGGCAATTTAATCCAAAAATCACAATTCCACACAGCTTTCAAGTGAGACGCCAGCTACCTGAAAAACCTTTAACGTCCAAGCAAAGAATTTTCTGACCTTTAAATAAATAGCTATATAACATCTGGAATTATTAACAGCAAAGGTGTATCAATACAGGTTAGTGCCTGGGTATCACCAGCAAAGACACAACAGAAAGAGACAACCCCACAGCAGCAATGCATTTTCCCCTCTATGTGGGTATCAAAAGGCAGCACCAGATTGATCTTCAGCAACAATATGAAACTTGCAGCAAATAAACTGTTCATTGCGATCTCTCTGAGAGAACACATTTTGCTGGAGGACTGGAAGTATCACATCCTCCTTGCTGATCAGACTACAACATTTTGTGTCAAGGAGTAGATATAGTAATATAACGATAAAAATAGATACTAAACTGATTCGTTTTGCACCATGATAAATTGGTTTATTCTGAGATTAAAATGTCAGAGGAGAAACTAGTGGTAATCAAAGACTTTATTGCCCAGTTTTACTTAGCACAGCTCATGCTGCTAGCTGTTACATGTCATCATCATCAGGGTGCCCCCTTGCCCATTCTGCCAATTAAAAAAACCCGAAAAGTACAACATCAAAAAGATTATGTTTTCTTTAAGCTGACCTTTAAAACTGAAGTTTACAATGCCCTGGTAAGAACTTAACATCTTAATTTACATAATTTTCTTCTAAATTACAAGTCATGTTTTATCAGAACAGAGTAAGCCAGAGGACATGAACAAGCTGTGAGCCAGCAGCAAAACATACAAAGCCCAACGGGCCTAAAAGTTCTCACGGACAGGTTATACAATACAGGAAAACAGGAAAAAATAAACTCATCTGCTATCAAATTACACATGCCCTCTTACCCTTGGGGGTTGCCAATCATCTTCTGCTCTTTCTCAACACTTTAAACGATTACCCAAATAAGATGGAAAATAAAAGTTAACAAGTGTTGAACTCCTAGGATTGTTCGTGACCATCTGGACTGATATGGCAGAACAACTTCTTGAATTAAGAAAGGTTGTTTCCTTCACTTGCTGCATGGAAGAACGTATGAACGGAAAGTTGTTGAGTCCACTTCTAGCCTCAGCAGCATCACAGAAAATTAACATCAATCCAGAAGGAACAGAACGATGACAACTGGATTCAAAGTGCTCTGGCTGGAGGAAAGTTTCCCTCAGCATGTGTTAACACCCAGCATCCATCAAAAATATTATTGTTGCTTGACAAATGTGTGAAAATACAGAGTGAGGCCCCAGAATAGTCCAAATCTGGAAAGTACCTCATGCATTAAAACAAGTTTGTAGACTTGGTTGAAATGGTAGTAGTTAAAGACCTGTATGTGAGCATTTGGACATATTTTCAAGGCCAGATGCTAGAGTTACTTCAGTAACTTGAAATCGTATCTCTGAGGGAAAGCCCTTTAAAAATTCTTAGGCAGAAAATACATGACTACTGTCATATCCTCTGTGGGGCCGATTATTCTCATTTAGAACACCTTTGCACAAAAATAAAATAGAAATGAGAACATGCTTGGCACACGTCCCAAAATATATTACATGTGCTAAGAAAAGAGACTTTTTTTCTCCATATGAACTAGCTGATGATAAAAAGAATAGACACAGCTATTACAATTTTTACATGTTGGATTCCTGAAGCAGACAAGATCCTGCTATCACATCATACATGCTTGATGAAATCTATATTCATGTGTCTTCTTGGCAAAGAAAGAGGTAGGTTTGCTGAGCAAATCCGAGTCAGCTGCTCTAGAGCAAGCACTGCAAATCAGGTTTCTACACTATGCCTTAATTCAATCTGCATGTGAAACTCCAGCTCTTCCTTGGACAGCCCTTTATCAACTTAGACATAAAAACTCAAAGGAGATTAAAAAAAGAGAAAACATTTAGACTTAATCCTCCATTTCCTTTTAAACATTATGAATCACTGAAAGAATTTAAAATTAAAAAAAAAAAACACCTCAAACTTTTCTGCTATTCCCACAGGCTAGAGTGCTCACCAGGGTATTATTAAATCATTTCTCTGAAGCCACCTCACCCCTGTTAGGTGTTAGGCTCTCACACCTTGACTAACTGCAGGCAGGAAGCAGCAGGTGACATGTCCATGCTGAGCCATCGTGGCTTCTGTCAGCCAAAAGCACTGGAGCAGCCACAGATGTCCCTGCAAGAATTGTCCTTCAGCATGGGAAAACCAGCAAAGGCACAGTTCTGCACCTAGCCAGCCTTCCAAGAATTATTTGGGTGGCATCTCCAAAATCCTCAAGCTCGTCTGGCAAATGGCTGTCAGTGGCAATCAAACTCATTTACATTGCAAAGCCGCTCTCAAGGGATTCCTGAAATCCCCCCTGATTTCACTTATTTAATTTGGTAAGCAGATTGTGTTGCTGCAAAGTAGATTTGCAGATATCTGGATGAACTGCCACTGTGCAAAACATGATACTCAATACAGGCTCACAGGACAAGGGGATTTTTGTAGCTGGACTGGTGCTGTCAAAGAGATGTACAAAGTAAAAAATCACTGCAAAATTTTGATCTCACGGTTTGGTTACAGTGGGCAGAGCTGCAGGGCACCAAATCCTTGAGCATTTGTGTACTTCATCTGTGCCAGTGCCATAGCCCTGATTTCAAAAGGCACTTCAGTAAGGGGAAAAAAGAAAATCACATTATATATTAATATTTAAGCCTACTTATTAGGTACATGCATCATTTGCACAGCTACCCTGTTGGATAAAATCCCCACTGCAGATACAATCACATCTGAAGGTCTAAGAAATAAAAACACTTAGTTGGTCCACTGCATTAGATCTTTCCTGCAGTCAGTCTAAACTCATCCAGAATTGCAAAGCACGTTTATCAGCCCTTTGAGTGCTCCTGTGAAAGCTTTCCATGTAAAAATGTCATTTGCCTTTTGTGGTGACAGCTATAAATGTGAACTACGAGCCTGAACAGGAAGCAGCATTGATAGCACAGCCAGACCTCCTCCTCTCCTGTCACCAGCCAGCACAAATGTGACTGCATTACCGGAGAGGACTGCTCTGCAAAAGGGTTCAGAAGGCAAGAAGTCATCTCTCAGCTTCCAGCACAGAGGATGCAATTGCAGTAGCCCTGCCTCTGACTCACCTGCCCAGCAGTAGATCCAGTAGACCTGGCTGGCACAGATGGGGAAACATGAAACATATTTAAAAAACACTAGGAAACAGTTTACTGCAGAAAGGTAGAACTATGCCACTACAGACACAGTACTTGTCAGCTGTAGCCTCTCAAAGGCAGGCTTTGACATTCTCTCAAGCACAGTGCTCCTCCACAGCTCTGCCCAGAGATGAGAGAATTGACGAAATCACTTATTTAGCCTCTAACTCAGGCAAGAGTAACCCGCTCTGCTCACCTTACGAAATCCAAGAAAATTTCACTCACATACAGCAAGGTGCACAGAAGGTACAGTATCAACTCTGCTTTGGAAAGCTAAACAGAAGAACATGACAACTTAAACATTAATTATTACAAAGGTATGTGATGGGATTTCATGCCCTTTTTAGTGTTTATAAAGTAAGATATACTTATGGGTTCTTATTATACAGCCAAGGCGAATTTTGAAAGCAAGCATCATGCTTGACCAACACAAATAACAAGGCTCCCCCCCTTCAGGACAATCTACTTATTTTATAACATTATTTTATTTAGTCTGATACTTCTTTGAGCCTCTTTCCATCACTCCTCCTCCCTCACAGAGCATTTCTAGTTTTGAAGAATGCAGAAACATTTCCTAGGTGAGGAAGGCCAGTATGAAGACAGTAATTTTTATCCTTCACGCTTGCAATGGGCATCTGGCTGTGGTGATTTTGACCAGCCTCCCTGTAATAATAAGAGCGTAGCGTGTAGTTCTCTGTGTTTAAACACAATGTGCAAGCAGTTAAACCGTGTTTGGAGAAGGTTTGCAGCCTGAACTTCACACATTATAAAAAATGAGATCCCATCGGTGGCAAACTCAGCAGGAGGGGCTGAGTGGCCTCACCTCACCTGTTTGTGCCCACAGGAGTGGGGTCACTCAGCTGTCCTGTGCCAACCTGCCACACCTGCAGCCTGCTGACAAGGATGGCCAGGGCTTCACCCACCACTGGCACAACCACATTTAATCTTCCCACGTTCCAATAGCTCTCTTCTGCATAGGTTATTCATGAAAAGTGCACTACAAAAACTTGGCTTTTTCCAAGAATGTGAAGCACCTGCAACCATAACTCGAGTTACAATCTGTGCTGGCTGTGCCCTGTAGCCCGTGCTTTCGAGGGTGAAGTAAACAGCTTGAGGAAGAAGAAAGAGCTTTGAGGATTGAGCCATACAAGCATTAATATAATGCTCACATCAGCAGCACTGTGGCTTTTTAATTTAAAGCGTGTATTCCTTTGAGAATTACCATTATCTCATTTTTTTGCACTCTACCTATTATACAATTCTTTTCGGAGATCTTAACGTGACTGTCACGGCTTCTGAAAAGCAGCAATCGCAACCCCCAGCCACCAGCAGCCCTTTAAAAGGGCCCAGAGGGGAAAGCCAGCACATCAATTGTTACAGCTTTCAACACGTCTTTTTTATTTTTCTTTTTTTTTTTTTTAAGGAAGAGTTAAGTGTTATTTTATATATTTTTTCATGTGTAATTCCAGCTATTTCTCAGTAAACATATATCCCTGGGCTCCGGCATTTCATCGCAGAAGTTTAATTGAAAAGAGAGGTGATGCGAGGGGAGGGGAGGGCAGGAAGGTAGGGTGGCATGGGGAGGTGGGAAAGGCTGGGAAGGAAGGAAAAGCTGGGAAGGTGGGAAAGGCTGGAAAGGAAGAAAAAGCTGGGAAGGTGGGAAAAGCTGGAAAGGAAGGAAAAGCTGGGAAGATGGCAAAGGCTGGAAAGGAAGGAAAAGCTGGGAAGGTGGGAAAGGCTGGGAAGGGCGCGGGAAAGAGGGAAAGGCCTGGGAGGATGGGAAAGGCTGGAAAGGAAGGAAAAGCTGGGAAGGTGGGACAGGCTGGAAAGGAAGGAAAAGCTGGGAAGGTGGGAAAGGCTGGGAAGGGCGCGGCAAGGAGGGAAAGGCCTGGNGGGAAAGGCTGGAAAGGAAGGAAAGGCGGGGAAGGTGGGAAAGGCTGGAAAGGAAGGAAAGGCGGGGAAGGTGGGAAAGGCTGGAAAGGAAGGAAAGGCGGGGAAGGTGGGAAAGGCTGGGAAGGGCGCGGGAAGGAGGGAAAGGCCTGGGAAGGTGGGAAAGGCCTGGGAAGGAGGGAAGGAAAGGCTGGGAAGGAGGGAAGGAAGGGCGTTGGAGGAAAAGCCTGGGAAGGAGGAAAAGCCTGGCAATGTGGGGGGCGTGGGGAGGTGGGAAAGGCTGGGAAGGAGGGATGGAAGGGCGTTGGAAGGAGGGAAGAGAGGGCTGGGAAGGAGGCAAAGGCTGGGAATTGGGCGTCCCGCTGACCGCAGCCCCCGCTCCCTCAGGGCCGCCCGAGCGCGGCGCTACGGCGCCCCCTGGCGGCGCCCCCGGCCGCGCCTGCGCGGGGCGCGGAGCGGGCGCGGAGGAGGCCCCGGCGCGGGGGGGGGCAGGAAGCGCCGTCTGCGCTTGATGACTACACAATGAGTAGTGATATATTTTAATTTAAACACCATAAACCTATTGAGTGCTTAATTAACTTTAACCGTCTTCAGTGGAATGAAGCCAATTTGAGGGGGTCAAAAGGAGTTGTTTCTATATCAAACAGTTTTACATAGTCAATCCATTCATTCGGCCTACAGCTACTGATTAACACACAAAATTAACATGTTAGTAAAAATTCATATTCAGGTCTCTGGGGAAATTAAGATGCACATGCACAGAGCATGATTAGCACAACTATTGTTTTCCCCCAACAATATAATTTAATGGGTTTTCAGAATGACAGAAAGAGAGACTGGGTGCTGGTTTGAATCGATTATTTCCCACAAAGCTTTGAAATATAGAGAAGACGGAAAACATCCTGAGCCAAGAGGGCAGCGACAGAGGAAAACAGGAGCAGAGCAAGCCCCGCTGCAGAAGGGTGCGGCTGGAGCAAGGAGCAGGCGGGTCCCAGGTCCCACAGATCCCCATCAGCCTCCCCAAGGACAATTCCCTCTGCCCTCGCCTCCTGACGCCTTCCTCTCCTCCTTCCCTTTCATGTCCCGATGTTATTTTTCCATCGTGTCATTTGTTTTCGTAAGAGAACAAACAGCTCAAAGCGTCTTCCTATGCCTCAGAATGTTGCGCTTGCCAATTACTTTTCAGAAATAAGAGGATTAGGAAGGGCGCCAAACAGATAAAGCAAAGGGAATAAAAGAAACAATATTTTAAAAATTTACCACTGGCAAGCCAAGCAAAAGTGACTGCCTGGAGGACCTGGCTTAAGTAGTAACGAAAGAAAATAAGAAACCCTCAGTGACTTCAGTAGTTTTTGGATCAGGCCCCCACCCATGGGTGTTCCCTCCACATGGTGTCCCACAGGTCCTACAGGACAGATCATCGTTTCCAGCACAGAGAGGCACCAGGAGAGTTCCAGTCACATGGGTACACACAGGGGTGCTTCGTAGGAAGCCTGAAAGCCAACAGCAAGGGAAGAAGGGAGAGAGAAGCAAATGTCTGCTTTCTTGCATAACTAAACTATCCATAGGCCTCTTGTGTTCACCAGGTTAAAAAAACTCCACGTAATAGGGGGTTCAGATCAACCATTTAGTGTAAAAACAGATCCCTTCTACCTCTTATTTGAATAATGTGACCAAGGTCTACACAAAGATAGATTAACTGTCAAATAAAAAAGGTGACTGGCAAATGGTCTTGTGGCTTCCTAGGTTTAATGTATTAATTGTTTTATGAAGTAAGGACAGAGAGACAGGGAATTCTCACCTCATAAATGCAGGTGACCACACCTGCAGCTGGTTAGAGATCTCACTATTACACTACACCTACTGTGTTTGAGCTACCACACCTCAACTCCCACAGTGCAGTCTGTGGTGCAAGAGAACCACGGTGCCTGTGGATACCAGCAACATCCACAGTCGTGGGAAGAGTCTGGAGCTGGAATTAGTGAACTTGCATGAGATAACGAGGACAGAACAGGTTCCCAAAAAGACTGTGCAAACTCCATAGATGTAAATTTTCCTCCAAACTCAACAGCACAGAGCCAAGTGGAACCTGATGCAACTTTTACATTAATTGAGCCTTGAACAAGCAATTGGATTAGATAACTTGCAGAGATCCCTTCCCACCTGCAGTATTGTATTTCATACATCAAGCATTCCAGTAGAGTGGCTCCTGATATGCAGAAGTCAGGAGCCATACCTCACACAGCACCAGGATATTGTGGAACAATGGCACCTAAATGTGGTACAGCCACCAGCACTTCAATCCCAACTTGAGGTGAGCTTGGAGTTCAGGAAAAGCCAAAAGCACTGTTCTATACAAGCTGAGAACATGCCCCTAAACACAACATTAAAAAATGCTGTCCACTGCCATAGTCCACAAAAAATGACAAATTCAGGATTATGACAAACCAGGAATTTCTGAATGCGTATGCAAAGTCTGTTGGAATCAGAATCCTAAATGCCAGAGCAAGAACACATCTGCTTACCTGGTGTTGCAGATGTGTTTGGCAGAGGCAAAACAAAACCTAACACAAAAAACCATTGAACTACTTAGGTCAGAATTTTCAGTTTAACCTTAACAAGACTTACAGCTCCTCTTCCACCATTTTGGCATCTGGGCACACCATCTCTGTGCCTCAGTGTCTTTGTACTTGTCAGATTTAAACACCTAGCAGAACTGAATTATTATAATCATTAACAACGGTTCTGAATCTATATTTATGTGATCATTTTTGGAACAAGGAAAATCTGTTTTGTTCCAGAAAAAAAATAAGAGGCATTCGCAGGACAGCTAAAGCTAGAGAAGCAAGGAGGGTAACTAAGCTTCAGAAGACTTCTCACTACTTAACCTGTTTAACCAGCCATACAGAAATACAAAAGGAGAATCCAGAGACACAAAAATATTTCTCTTAACTGGCTTTAGCGCAAAAGAATCTCGTTATTTCACAGATACTGGGGACATGGTGTGCCCAAAAACCTATTCCCATACAGTAAAACACTCCAAAAGCCAAGACATCTAAGAAAAGAATTGATTGTTTTCAGTGAACGTTCATTAAAAATTAGGATCAGACAAGGCTGACAAAGACTTCCAAGAGAAGCAGACAATGTAGTTATTAAAAGAAATTTTGCTTGAATATGGGTATACTTTTTAAAAAGAATGCAAAAGGTTAAAGGATGATCATACTTAAAACCAATTTAGCAGACAGGTGTTATGGATTGGCTTGGAAATTGTGCAACACAGTGCATTTCACTGGATCTGTCTGAGTCTACAAAATGGACATCTATATGTGTTCTGTCGATTCAGCAGGGCAAAGCAGCAGAGAGAAGGAGCTGAAAGTCTGACTCTGGCTGCATCTTCTTTACATCACTATGAAGCCAGAGAGTTAGAAACACATCAGCTGTTCTCCCAGCGCAGTGTGAAGCTAAACAAGTGCAGCATCTGGAAAGAGGAGCAAAAGCCTCCTGTCCTACTCACAGGAATTGTCAAAATTGCCAAACCAAGCAGACATGGTTATTATTTAGATGGTATTGAAAAGCCTTTTGATCAAAGTGCCGTGTAAGGATCTGCTAACAAAATAATCTAAATTGACTCTAAACACGTCAGGATGGGTGTTGAAAGCAGGGAGGGTTAAGCTACTGTCAAAACTAAAGTGCTTGTCAGGCCACACCTGGGACTCTGTTGAGTTTTGGTCCCCACTACGTGAAAGAGTTGTGGATGGCTTGGACAAGGCCACAAAGACACTGAAGCCTTCCATATGAGGAAAGGCTGAGAGAACTGGGTTTGTTCAGCCTTCAAAAGAGGCAGCTTAGAGGAGACCTTACAATGATATTCTGGTATTTAAAGGGTTCCTGTGCTAAGAATGTGGAGGCTCCCTTTCTTCAAAGAGCTGAGGGGTAATTGGTACAAGTAATCCTGGGGAGATTCCAGTTAGACACAAGAGGAAATTTTTCACAGTGAAAACATTCAGCCATGGTAATAATGTCTTCAAGGAAGTGTAGTTTCCCCAACTTTGGGCATTTTTAAGGTTCAGCTGAACAGGGTGCTGTGCCATCTTGTCTAGACTGTGCTTTTGCCAGGAGAGGTTCAACCTGATGATCCTCGAGGTCACTTTCCAACCTGAAGGCCTGAGTAAGGTTCAGTAAACAGTCCAGGAAAAGGTGTCCCATGGCAAGAAGCAAAGTACTTGCTCCAAACCAATTCGTATATTTATTTTTAAATAGTTGGAAAAGAAGTGGGCACATAATGTTTTGCATATGACAGATGTCTGTAGATTCAACATGGTATAACTTTGGGAAACCTCAGAGTTCCTCTGTGCAGCTTTGCAAAGGGCAGTTCATAAACACAATGGCATTCAAATTTCAGGAAAAATAGGGCCAGAACATCCAGTAAATAAGCTGCTTGGCATTTTAGCCCTAGATACCAAAAAGCCTGAAAATTAATTGCCATGGCTCATGTTCAGGGAATCTAAATGTGTGGATAACATCTTCCCACTGTAGATGCACTGTAAATAAAAAGCAATTATATGACCAAGAGGAGGACCAGTACACACAGCCTTCCAGGTAAGCAAGAAATAAAACCACTGCTATTACATCAATTGCCTTTTTTATCTTCAGCTTTGGCTGCTGCAAATCAAAGGATCCCACAAAATTTTATGGATGGAGATACTTTTTCCATGGAAAGAAGTTAGGAAAAACAGGATGATTACCAGCAAAATTCTGTAAATTACAGGAGATAGCATGCATGCAGTGAGAGACTTCCACTGGCCTTTCTCATAATCAATGAGACAAAAGTCCCAAGGAGAAATCAGAGTGCAATATCTAAACACGCTGGAGTCTAACATGTAAGATGCAACAGAGCCTCTTGTACATAAACCAAAAATTCACAGTAAAAAGAAAGAAAAATTTATTCAAAAATCTGCCTAGAAAACATTAACACAACAATCAAAAGACACTTTTATCACATACATAGAAGGAAAAGAAAATTCAATCATAATAGAGCAACAGATCCATTCTGAGAAGCATCTCTCAAAGAATTTCAGAAAAAAAGTATTTACTTCATGTAAGCTTACTTCCTATCAAATGTAAATGATAAATAATGCTGAAGTAACCTTAGCAAATATTTAAAACACATAATTATATTTCATCCCTATAATTTGCTTTTGTCACAACAGAATAAACCAGAAGCAGATGATTCACAGATAAATTCCATGCAAAGGCCAAAATGTCTGGTTCCCATCTAAGAATATGTGAGCAGATCTGCTTTCAGCAATATAAATTATTTAGTCTAGCACAGACTGAGCAACACAAGTAGTAGACAAAGTTTGTAAATCCTGTGTGTAGATCCTCAAGTTTATACAATACTCTTAAATAGATATTCACCAATACATGAAATATATGAGTTTAGATAATATAACTCTCCACAAGTACACAAAAAGTTCTGAAACATTTCTCACTAGCTGATATAAAATACGTTATAAAACCCCCACTGAATTTATTTCTGATCTTCTGCTGTCTGGCAGTTGCTTTACTTTAAATAAATAAATGGTGAGGGAAAGAAAAACCCAAACAACCCTGGAGAAACTAAGTATGTTAACAACTTGCATCAGTAATTCAACTTGAAGTGTGGGAACTCGCTTGACAACTGCAACTGCAGCGTGTGTTTTCCACCAAAAGCACACAGGCACTGACCACTGGCCTGTGACAGGACATAAGGACACACATTTTACAGGGGTTTGCAGCAATACCTTCTAGAAGGCTACATGGCTTTGGAGGTGCAACAAAAGCAATCCTTTATTTTATGTCTGTGATGAAGTCTGCACTTGATGCACCTGACGTTTTTCCATGAACTTTTTGTATTGCACAAGTGATGGTCTCCATTAAAACAGAAAGGCAAAATCTTTTCCTATTATGATCTTTTCAAGCAGAAAAAGTGAAGAGTTATGGCAAGTTCATACCACTTCTAAGATGTTTAACACAAGTATCATAATTGGCACTTAATGGGTCAGGAAACAAAGACAGACTTGTCTCGATGGTGTTGTCTGTTCTCTATAGATCACACTTATTTTCTCTTCATATTTAGGAAATGTAATTATGTCTTAATTCAAATTACAAGAGACAATAATTACACAAAGCCATTTTTTTCTTTATAGTTAATCCTCTGAATATTTTATTTGCCAAGGCATACAATTTTCCAAAAAGAAAACATTAACTTATGTTGCCCGTATGGAATTTATTTAATTATGTGATAATCCAATATGGTTCCCTGCAATTTATTATGTTAATTAGTCAGATTATGTGTGAAATATTTTGTAATGAGCCCATTCCTTTTCTGCATATGACTTTAAAAAAAATCCTTCTAATGAACCATTTTTCTGCATTTATAAAAGACATGAGCTTTGTAATTCAAACGATGTGTTACAAGTTATATCAGTGTAGACTTACTAAAGATTTTGAGAACCATAAACCACATTTTGTGAGACTGCAATATCCTTACTATAACCAAACAATAATTGGAGAATGTTGTGTATAACTGAATCCTGTACTACTTGAGCAGTAAGTGCAACATTATTGATTGTAAATGGAGGAGGGTGAAGGAAAAGAAAAAAGGAAAAGACCTCCAATAATTCTTCAACCAGGAGGGCAGAAGAGGATTAAAAGTAAGCCTTTAATAGTCAGCATGCATAAATCTCTTGGAAATGAGCCAACAGACTAGATCAACATGGGTTTTTGCAAGAAAGCAAGTTACTGTTTGTGTCATACAAGTTAACTACAAGTCACTACTACTGTGTGAGCAGAGAAACAGATCATTAAATAGAAAAACTCTTCCGTGACATCATCTTAAGAATGTTTTCCAACAGTCCTGAGCTGCTGTCTCTCTTGAAATGTCATTCTATACATGCAATTTCCCTTTGCTTTCTAAAACGAAGAATGCACTCCCCTTCCTTGCCTGAGTTTTCAATAGCAAAAAGTGAGCACCTTTAGGTTTGTGGCAGCACAGCCTTAGGTGTCAAGTCTGGAAATGTTTCCAGAAACATGCTAGAACCCCTCATACCTTCTGCATGTGGCTGGGAATTTGAGTCTGATTCTTTAATCTCCAAATACACCCTGAAGACAGTGTACCTGATAGAGTACCATGAGATAAAGCCCTGAAGGGAAGGGCCCAAGAAAGCTGGTTGATCTTCGAGGATCATCTCCTCCAAGCTCAGGAGTGATGCATCCCAACACTGTGGAAGTCAGGCAAAAAAATGACAAAGAGGCCTGCATGGATGAACAAGGAGCTCCTGAGCAAACTCAAACACAACATGGAAGCCTACAGATGGTGCAAGCAAGGACAGGTAATGTGAAGAATAAAGAGTAATTGTTTGAGCAGTCAGGGATCAGGTGAGAAAAGCCAAAGCCATGACAGAATTAAATCTGGACAGGGATGTCAGGGAAACAAGAAAAGTTTCTATAGCAGTTGGTGATAAAAGGAAGACTAGATGAAATGTGGGGCCTTCTCCAGATGGAAATGGGAGACCTGACTACATGGGGCAGGGAGAAGTTTGGGGTTCTCAACAACTTTTTGCCTTGGTCTTCACTGGCAAGTGCTCCAGCCACAATGCCAAGAGAGAATGAAGGATTCCTCACTGTGGGAGACAATCAGGTTTGACACCATCTGAGGAAGCTGAAAGTGCACAAGTCCATGAGACCTGATGGACATTCCTCAGGGATCCTTATTGGGATCAGCACAGGTACTGCCTTTGTCAGCCACCTGGGCACCTTGCAGCCTCAGCAGCCTTGCTGACAACACCAAGCTGTGTGTGCAGTTGCTGGAATGAAGGGATGCCATCCAGAAGGACACTGACAGCCTGGAGAGGCTCGTAAGAACCTAATGAATTTCAACAGAGCCAAGTGCAAGGTCCTGCACCTGGGTTGGGACAAATCCAAACACAGCCTGGGTCCTGGGGATTTTTCTTGACTGAAGAAAAATCCAGATCTAGAGGTCATGATAGGATTCATCCTTTACAAATTGTACAGATGCCATTAGTCTATAGGTGGTAGTAGACAGAAATAAAGTTTAAAAAGCTTGCTGCTCAATGGTGATTCTCAATACAAAAAAATAAAAATCCACAGTGACATTCAAGTTGAATCAGCCTCTCTCCTTAGGTCCGTAATGGTTTTTCCTCTCTGTCATCTGAAAATATATTAATGCTGCAGAATCCTGATGTTGGCCCAAATACCACATTTAAGTCAGTTTCCAATTATTATCTTACCATTTATATTCATTTTCCCTAAATGGAGGGCTGGTATAGCACAATAAATAATTCTGCTGTGGTCACATACATTTCAAAGACTTGGCAGGCCAGAAAGCTGCAGAAGCCCTGTATATATTTCAGATGACTTAAATTTTTTTGATCAACATATACTGATGTAATAATAATCAGTGAAGGCAGAGGAGAAGGGCGTATTCCAAGCAAACTATGCTTGTGTGGATTTCCTCCAACTGTTATTTCAAGTCACATTTGCTTCCGTGTATCCCTATTCTTAAAATACTTTTATACTTTGTGTTACATCTCTTGACTTGCTAAAAAACTGAAAAAGTTCAGAGGTACAGTATTGTCTATCTCTGGAAGATCAGTGGAAATATGCTATATGTGAAAGTAAACATTGTGCAGCTTGTAACAGACATTGCAGCTCATGCAAATGCCAGGAATTTTGCCTGCACTTGATACTTTTTTGACCCTAGAGTCACCAAACCTAACTGTAAATCATTAATTACCAATAAAACCCTCACACCAATAAACATCCATGAGAAACTGCAGCTATATTTCATAATATATGAGCAAAATCCAACGTAATTTCTCTCTCCAGGTCTGCGAGTGACTGATTCCTTAATATAGCATTTTGTATGTCCCATACTAAGACAATACAAACCCAGAAGGGTAATCTTTGCTAGGCTGGTTATTTAGATGTCTTCCTGGGATAAGAAATACTGGAAACATAAAAAATAAAATAACCAACGTAGATCATTTGAAATATTTACAGTCTTTTGCTTTAAAATTACCCACATGCAGGCTTCTGAAAGACTGCTCAGTGAAAGAACTCTCCCGTGTATGTTCCTTTAGCAGATATCCTGGAAGAAAAATCTCACCATAAATTTGCTAGACTGAGGAGGTACATAGCAGTCCAACTATTGTTTGGTTGGGGTTTTTTTTCAAATGGCAATTTTACAGAATAAACATCCTAAATGTTTCTGTAAAGCAAGAAGATTGTGTTTCATTATCCCTTGGATCTCACTGGGGCACTAACCAGTGAGAGGAAGGAGGAGTGTCTAAATAGTCACCATCACTTCCTCAGAGGTCTCCCAAAAGGATGCTCCCTAGCAGGTCACAGCTGAGAGCATGCCATGACTCAGAGTTCATACATCCTTAGAGCAGCATTAAAGGCTCTCTGACAGAGAGCCTTTAAAGCACCTTATCTTGCTTTAATGCTCATTAGAGAAGAATTAAGACTAATACACTCACAATGAAGTTGTTCATGAATGCTTCAAGAATGCTTGCATTATGTTCCAATTACTTTTTTCAGAGAGCAAAGTAGTGACCAAACATAGATCATATAAAACGTATTCAGTTCCCACCAATAAACATCACAACTTGTACCTCACCACTTCCCTCGATGCTTTCTCATGACCTAACAATCAACAGCTTCTCTGTGGCTTGCACTTTATTTCCTATTTCCCCATCAACACAGTGTACACCATCAGAGCAGGGAATTAGTTTGTGCCACGCTATGAAACGCTCCAGATCAGTTCTGTACAATCCTTGACAAGTCTTTCCTGAAAAAAACCCAAAAAACTCTGTGCACCAAGTCACAGGGTTCCTCAATTCTTAGCTCCAAGCCTTTCAATACTGCAACAGTTTTAATTTAAACGATTGGTGATGAACAAATATTCTTTCCACATGTATTGTACACTTCAACACACTGACAGTTCTAAAAACGCACACATTAAAATAATTGCCTAGGTATGTATTTAAACAATTAAGTCATTATTAATTCAGTAAATGCCATAATAGGCTTTTAGAAATTACAAAAGAATCCTTTCCCATGACATACATCGATATGATATTTGTCTAACTAGGTGATCTGCTTATTATTCACCAATTTAATTCTTTCTTGAATTATGTAGCAACAAAATGCACAAAGGAACAAAGTTACCCTCTGTAATTATTTGACAGGATAAGTTTCAAAATCCTGACACGCCAAACTAACTAAAAGCACCTTAGTGCCATCACAGGACCTCCCAGCTCACTTGGCACCACAGGGTTAATCTCACACATTTAATATCCTACCTCAAACCAGAATAATTGTAGCAAGAGCCAAGGTCTTAGGATAGCTTTAGTAAGACCATGCTACTTCTTCAGAACACAACAGTAAAAAAGCCATGCAAATGGAGATGAATGGAGCACAAGCCACCGAGGTAATTAAAAATGTATTTTCCATCTCCTAGTAATTGAATTGTGTACAAGCTGCAAGTTAATGAGGTCATCTACCCTCGAGCACTGACAGGAAAGCAGGAATAATTATCTTTCAATTTTTTCTTATGTAGCAATTAATTTTCACCATTCGCCTACAGCCCACTCCCACTTCCCTCATTCCAGTCAGTCAAAGTCACGGCTAAGCGGAATTGACAAGCAATTGATACGGTGGCGGCACGGAGCCGCCGAGGCGGGCAAGGTAATCAAGGGGCTGCAGCTGTTGAGGGCTAAGCTCTTCCAGGTGAATGTCACCTGAGATTTTGCATTCTGCCACTCGGAGGACTTGGGACACACAGCAGTGCCTGACGGCACATCTGGTGCCAGGTGGGCAGGGAGCGGACATCGCTGATTCGGGAAGGGAACAGAAGGATGGACAAGGATTGATGAATGGACAAGGCTAGAAACAAAATGGTTTTTGTTGCTGTTTTTGTTTCTGGTTTTTTGGTTTTGTTTTTTTTTTCAGGGCTGATCTACTATCATTGATTATTGCAAACTACAGCTGTATTTAAAAAAAAGTGTAATGCCTTGGCTTTTAACTCAAAAACCAATTAGATTCAAACCCTTATCATGCTTCCTGAGACTATCTGACATGGACTTTCAGCAACTCTACACTTTAAAGGAACGAAACACATGCCAAATCAAATCTGTGAGAGCAGGACATAAAGAGGAGGTTGGCACTTTGACCCGTGGACCGAGGCCTCGCAAGCTCTGTGCAGATGTCCACATTTATAATTGGGCTGGCAATCTCTGTGGTCCTCCCTTTGGCCTGCACCATCTTTCAACAGCTAAAATGAGCAGTTCTGTTCACAAAAAAGCAGGCAACGCCACCGGTGTAACAAATGGACTTAGACATTTCACTAGAATGATCAAGATAAAGGAAAGGGGCTTAAGTGTCTGGTTGTTAATACAACTCCTACCTTTCCTTCCTCAGTGAAGGCTATGAATGTTAGGATGTTGCTTGCTAGATGGAGTGCACAGGATGGCCGAGTCCATACCACAATGACAACTTGTCCCCATGTGTCAGTGCACATCAACTTGTCCCAGCTGCACTCAAGTTAAACTTCTTCTACAATTACTGATTTTTGACTAGCAGTTTTAGAAAGAAACCCTTTCCCAATGGCAAAAAAATCGAATTCAGGTATCTTACATTCATGATCTGACAATGATGATGTCTTACACACCTGGCTGAGCGGAGCAGTAAACCTGCCTGCCAAGTACAAGTTCTCTGCACTTGCAAGATGTATTCAAGTGTCTTTCCTACATGCACTACTTCAACTGGAGAGAAACTCCATAAAAATGGCAGATATTATTCAGTGTCAGCAGCAGTGTAAAGAGAGAAGAAATCTCAGACACGTGCCGTGGACTCCAAGTCCACGATCCATCTGCCTCCTCCTCCTAATACACTTACAAGCCAATTCAAGGGGTTGTTCTGAAGTTGAGCCTACTAATTTCAGAAGTTTCCAACAAACGTGTTTCCTTTTAGATGAGCAGAATTACCAATGTAAAGCTCAGCAGAGAAGGTGCCAGAAGTTATTCCCTGGTGTTTTACCTCATTAGAAATGCAAACAGTGGTTACTGTGTGGGTGAAAGTAGGCAACACCTGGAAAAGTGGTACACATAAAGGTCACCTCAGCTTCAGTATAAAATTAGCATCAGGGATGAAATCAAAGGCAAGCAAATGCCAGCATGTACACACTGGAGGGAAAAGGAGTCGTCACTTTCTTTTGAGCACATAAAGAATATAATAACACGTGACAGTGCAGTAATGCAGTAATAGCAGTAATTTCTATACATTTATTTTAGTGCCTAACTTTCTATAGTCTTTGCAACAGAGTCTTCTACTCTTCTTCCCATTGATGCTTCTTTTCACAATCTAAAAGCTGTCAAGGTAAATATAAATAGACCAGTAAGGGGAAAATAAGTTTGTTTCTCCTGAAATGAAGATCAAGTTTTGCTTCAAGCAGGAAATTTCATGATCTCAATTTCTCATTTCACAGGAAGATGCCTGATGCAATTCTGTAGCACACGCACAGAGCAACGACTTCGCAAATATGAGCAAAAGGGGTTCTTGGCAGAAAAATTTATGCCTTTTGCATTTTCCTTCAGTGCTGAGAAGCACCCAAGAGACTAGAAATTAAATGTGTATCTACTTTGAGAAATCACAAATGAAGACAAAGGCACTGCCTCACATTTAGTCAACTAGAAGTATTCTTGGGTAATTGCAAAACAAACCCCAAAACTTTAGCTCAAAATTTAAGCAACAATTAAACAAACAAACAAACCAAACCAACCCCCAAACCAGGACAAAATAATTCAACTTCCCATCCAAAGCCCCAGTAGTTTAACAAAGAGAAGGTAAGTGCATACCTGGGACACTTGTGAGTGCTGGTGACAAGTCCAGATGAACAGCAATCAGTAACAGTGTTACAAAGGAAAGCACATCCATAAAGCCACTGTTCATCACTCATCGTTAAACTCATTTGAAAACACTACATACACACAGACATGATGGAGAGACATGAATTGTACTACAAAGACAAAATCATTCTCAGTGGTTAGTTAAGTGTTGTCAGTCAATCCTAACCATTTCACAGCCAGCTCTCTCTCTGTAATGGCAGATTAAACTTGGCAGACTTGATGGGGCGTAATAAACTTCATGTAGCTACCACTCCTCCTCTTTTTGCAAAGCTAGGGCATGTTCATCCCTTTAGGTTCACTCCAGAAAGCCCAGATAAAACAAGGAGATCAGTTTCCATGTCCTCTGGAGGTTCTGCATCAGAAGGGAAAGTTCAAATACATGTGCACAAAGTGAGGAAGTTGCTTGATGCTCTCTCCTGAAGTCCAGTTTGACTACTCCCTCCTTGAACCTGCAGATACTGTGTTTCTGCAACTTTCTATAGCAATTGATTTTCCAGTTGTACTACCCACGATATTAATACTTTCTCTGCATGCTTGTCTTCTGATTTGTTTAAAATTCTCATATTATGCCAACGAAGTGTCTCTTTCCCTGCTCTTCTGTCATGAACAAAGCAGAAACAAGTGGTAGTTACTCCTAAAGCTCAGTATAAATCACTGAATTTCAAAAGGAGAGGAAGGTGAAAAAAAAGAAGAAAAAAGGATAATTCTTGCCATCAGAAGCAAACATCTTGCCCTAATAGTAAAAAGGTGATGATATTATTTCCTTATATTCAGGGATTTAAAATGTCCCATATTTAACCACTGACTTATTTAGCACGCATGATAAACTAACTTGAGTTACATGACACGAAAATGACGTGACATTTTAAAAAAAGACCAAGGAGAAAAGTAATATTTAGATAGGTTCTTATGAGTAGAAGGTAAATTGCGATGATTCCAGAATGAATCATATGTGATAGTTTTTAATTAGCACTGACAAATTTTCTTTCAGATATTACTATCAGATATATTATTCATATTCTATATTTATATACATGTTATATCTCCACATTATAATGTTTTGGGAATATTTCCCTCTTTTGTTACTTCTTGCAACACACTCCTATGTGAATTTCATATGTCCAATTTCTGTAAATATAAGTCTTTAGATTTGGATCAATACCCTTTTCTACCATTCTGCAGTGTAGATCTGGTGAAGATGGACATATCAAGAATTAGGCACAGAATTGTCACCCTTTACATCCAAAAGCAAAATCCTTCCTTGATTCAAACCAGGATTAGCTGCTTCTAGGGTTTACCTTGAAAAAGGGAAGCACCCCTACCTTAATATACATCAAAGTGCATAACAGTGTTACCTGGCTGCCAAAAACCCCAATGATCAGGAGAATTCATGCAGCAATTGCAACTCTAAAACACAGGTTAAACACTTGCTCTTTAAAAAACAGAACCGTAAAAGTTAGATATCATTGTGAAATAAACCACAGACAGAATACGAAGGAGGAAGCAAAATAAAATGCTTTAGTCTTGAAAAGCATACGGAGTAATGTCATCGGTTTCTTCACAATCAAAAACTTGTGGCATGTGAATTGAAATCTCTGCTTGGATGCTGAAGGAATTCTTGTTCCCATCACCCTGCAGCGAGACACATAGCCACAGACACATGGGAATGATTCCACCTTGATACAACTCGGTTTAAATGCAACCTGTTCTTTTCAATTGTGATCTATACAGGAAAGCTGATATGATCAAAGGCATCAACACAAGCCGTCCTAAACACTGGCATAAGACAAAGTTCAATTTTGCTTAAGTTTGATAACCAAAGTGCCACTTGGAAAGGTAGAACTTCTCATACGCCCATCTCAGGCTCTTCTTAAGTGCAACTAATTTTGATATAGCATAGGTTTAACACTGTGAACTGAGAAAATTGCTCATCATCCTTGTTTATTTTTCTGTACCACATTCTGTACAAGATAATCTTCCTATTATTTTGAGGACACTAAAAGAAACAGCCTGACAGAACCTATTCAATCCATCACCTTCTCTTAGGGGAATATCTAAGAGCCCCAGTCCTGCTTACAAAAGTGCATTCCTAAACTGCCAGGTTGCAAAAGAATATCATCCCAATCCAGAGGCATGTCCAACCTAAGCCTTAAAATTCAGCTTGGAGTTTTCCATTTACAATATTTAATTTCTGATAGTGTAGGTAGCAACTTTTAACTTAAGACAGGTCAAATCACAGAGCCACAGAACTGTCAGGGTTGGAAGGCAGGTCTGGAGATCATCCAGTCCAACCCCCCTGCCAAGGTACAGTCACCACAGGTAGGTTACACATATGGGTTCTGAATGTCTCCAAAGAGGGAAACTCCATGACCTCCTTGGGCCACCTGTTGCAGTGCTCTGCCACCCTCCAAGTGAAGAAATTCTTCCTTGTATTGAGGTGGAACGTCTTGTGTTTTAGTTTATGGCCGTTGCGCCTCATCCTATGGGTGGATCACCAGCAGGAGTCTGGCACCATCCTCCTGGCACCTGTCTTTGAGATGTTTATATCATTGATGAGATCCCCTCTCAGTCTTCTCTTCTCCAGACTAAGCAGGCCCAGCTCCTGCAGTCTCTCCCTGTGAGAGATGCTCCTGACCCCTCACCATTCTTGTGGCCAGATGGATGAACCCACTGGACCCTCTCCAGCAGCTCCCTGTCTTCCTTGAACTGGGGGGACCAGAACTGAACACAACCCTACCGATGTGGCCTCAGCAGGGCTCAGTAGAGGGGGAAGGATCACCACCCTTGACCTGCTGGACACACTCTCCCGATGCATCCCAGGATACCACTGGCCCACCTGACTGCAAGGAGGCCCTGCTGGCTCATGGTCAACCTGTCATCCACCACAACTCCCAGGTCCTTCTCAGCAGAGCTGCTCACCAGCAGGTCAACCCCCAACCTGTCCTGGTGCTTGGAGCAATTCCTCCCCAAGTGCAGAACCCTACATTTGCCCTTGTTGAACCTCATTAGGTTTGTCTGCCCAGCTCTCCAGCCTATAAATAAATCCTACACTAACATTTCCTTGTGAAGAGTTTCAGATATATCAACATAGTTGAAAGGTTAATGCATCTCCTATAAGCCCTTACGGAACAAAACTTTTTAAAATGTTAAAATAGATGATTACATAAACTTAGGCACTCATGAAGGATTTTAGGCTGCACCATTAAGTACTTCTGTTTTTCTAAATATCCCATCTACTCAACTGTTGCTTATCAATCATCCATTTCATGATTGTAGTCTGTTGCTTGATTTGGCTTCTCTGCACTGTGACAAATTGTGCTCAGGTGACTGCACACCCTGTTCCAGGCAGTATTTTGCCTGTCCCCTCCAAAGGGTCATATAGGGCATCTACACGAAATATAGTTTTACAGGAAATTTCACACAAATAGGGAAATAATTGACTGTTTCTTTGGTGGGGGGAAAAGAGAAAAGATAGATCTTCAAAGAACTCTGACCCTATCCAGTAAACAGGATATCAACTTACCACACAAGCTCACACATATCAAGGGTCTGTGGCAGTCCAAATAGTGACTCTGGGAAATCCAGGCATGAAGAAATTACTTGAGGTATAAATCATAGCATTAAAGCTGCCTCCAGGGCAGGGGATCCATTTCTATGATCATAATGACATTTACTGAAGGTCCTTGACAGTCCTGGTGGTTCTCTCCAGCTGTTCAATTACCAAATCATGGTTATTCCATAGGATCTCACTAAGCCTCACAGAACAGGGCTGACTGTGCTAGTGCATCATTTTTTTTAAGAAAACCCCAATTGATATTCTTTGTTGTCGCTACTATTTTTATTTCAAAAGCACCTTCATTTAAAGGCATTTCCATTCACCAGCTGGCTCAATATTTATTTCTCATCCCCCCCTCTTTCATGGAAATTATTATTATTTATCTGCCACATGAAAATTAGAAGATAGGCAGAAGAGAATGAGGCAAAAATGGAAGATTTCAGTGGGTGTTCAGGGAGTTATCTATGGCAACAGCATGAATTCCTGCTCAAAGCAATGGGGAAATTCTGCTACCTCCAGACACCATGATTAAAACACTGCATATTAGTTCCAGGTAAGTCAATTTTTCTTACTCTGGTGTAACAAAGTTTCTTTTTTTTTTTTTTGTGAAGTGCCATTGTCCCTACCTATCCAGAGACATGAACAGAAGTCACATATGTTCAGTTACAGCAGGCTTAATATTGCCTCAGAGATTGTACACAAGTTACTGTCTCTTGGCATCAATAATGATTTACTTGGATATTTTTTATTTTACTCTTTTCATTGAAAATGTTCTTCCTTCATGCCCCTCTCATAACTGAAATATTTTATTCCTTAGGTATTGTCTGAGAGGAGAAAAGTGCTTTAAATTTTGAATGTATAGGTGCAGATTACTTACTGCGTTAAAAACACAGAACTTGTATCAGCAGTTGAGATAAATGGCTCATCACAGATTATACTTGGCAATTCTGATCAGCAGAAATTATATATCTCATACTTTCATTCTGTTCACATTCAAATAAGGCATTTAACAATCCAGTATTTAATTGAATAAAAGAAAAAAGCATCCTAGAATTTTGAAGAAACATTTTCTGTGATATTTATTCAGATGGCTTGCTCCTTTTCCAAAGCATGATTCTATTGTATGACTGTTAGAAGGTAAACCCTGAATAACACATACTGTACTTTAATTAGTTTTTACAATTACCTTCAGAAGAAAAGATAAAAACAGGGAAATGCTACTGGGCCAGCACTGCCTCACAGCACATTTTACACTACTGACAGATGACACGAGACTAAGAAAATAGAACTTAAAATTATCATCTTCCTTCACAGAAAATCATATTTTTAGTTACAGATGTTTTACGACAAATAACTTAAAGCCCTACTCTGAAGAAAAAGCATAATGCTTTCAATGGCCAGTCTGCATTTGTGCAGGACTGAACTTCAGCAAAGTAGTCTGTCCTGTAGCACAGCATAAAATAAGTCCAGTAAAAACAGACTGCAAGAAGATCAAAGTAGCCAAACATCCCTGCTTTTCTTCCATTTCCTAGGATCCTTCTCTACACCTGGGTTTCTTTCATGTCCATCTTTTAAAACAGTCATTTAACATTTACACCTGAATCTATTCCAGCTATAAATTCCCTCCCCCCACTTTAATATATCCAGCTAGTTGGGCGATGCTTACACAGTAGCATCCCTTGGTTATTCTAGATGGTTACTCAGCAAACAGCTCTGAAATTCTGACTGAGAAGGTCAACCAGCAGAAACAAGCAGCTGGTTTGCTTTCTCTTTAAGGGAATTTCCACTGATGCCTTGGGAAGGCTGACCTGGAACAGAGACTGGGCAGAACCAGAGAATAAAGTAGGTATTTATTAAAAGGCCTTCAAGGATACTCCTTGGGCAGGACAAGAGCCTGGCCAGGGATACACCCAAAGTGGACCCAAAATGGTCACCTGGTGACGAGGTCTCACACTTTTATAAGTTTTTGGTCCATTTGCATATTGGGGGTTAATTGCCCAATTACAGCTTCAGGTTATGAAGTCCCACCCTTCTTGTTTTCTCTCTTCAGCCCACCCTTGTTTGTGCTTTTGGGCCTGAAAACTTGTCCCAGTTGTCCTTGGTGTCCAGCAGGAAAAGGATTTTTTTTGTCTCCCTGTCCTGTGCAGAACTGAGTGTCACTGAGTGTGAGCTCAGAACTGCACCCTGGGCAGCACAGAGCCTGAAAAACATGAAAGCTGAAACTTAAGGCATCAGCACCTTAAGTGAAAATCCCAAGTCATCACAGTAGTGGCTTTGCTGACAGAAACACACACCCACAATGGGCTGGTCCATGACCCACTGGACACTGCTAGGACACTTCAACACCAGTTAAAACAGAATATTTTTTCAATCCTGGATTAAGTAAAAATTAAACATGCAGCTTTTTTAGCTTATTGGTAACAGCTGACTTTCCTGGGCCAGTGAAGCAACTCCTCAAGTTCCAGATCAGCTCAACCCTCACCTTCCTGCAGCAGTGATGGCCGCACTGCAAACTTTGCCATAGGGTCATTCTTTTCTAGATACACTGCAAATGACCCTGTGACAAAGTTGGCTAGCTGGAGTGTTGGAGCAGTCTACCTGCATTCCTACAGCTCTCCTCCTGCTCTCAGTAACAACAAAACTCACCATGTGCTAAGTGAGATCCCAATCACCTCTTCATAATTCATGAGCTCTGTGGCTTCTCTGACAGGCAACCGTACACCTTTTTCACCTAGAAGGCTTGCACTGTGAATTAAAATGTGACTTCCTTCCTTCCAGTAAAATAGAAAGGGAAATCAAAACTAACCCTTCCCTAGGTCCTTCCCTTCCCCCCCAGTTTATGTGGCACAGACCAGGCTGCAATAATCAAACCAGAGCCATTTAGTGTATAGTCTAGTCTTGCTGTGACTAATAGGATGATTGGTTGTATAGCTTCTTTATGGTTGTTCATTATATCACCCTTACATAAAGTAATTTAATTTCAGTGGGATAATTAGGGTATTTCTAATCTAACTGATAGTCTGAATGAAATGAGATTCTCAGAGGGAGATTTGTGTACCAGGAGATTGGTGACCTCCGGCCCCAATTTTCACACAATGTATTAAGCTGACAGCCTTACTTCCAAGCCCTGCTGCACTGGCTCCTCACCACTTGTGCAGATGTGTGTGCTACAGACAGCAACTCTGAATGAGGCTCTTCCACCCCAAATCCCATTATTAAGGGAAACTATAATTTTTTTTTGAATTACAGAACGATAACCCAGGCCATGATTCACAGGTTGAAAATACAGCCCTGTTATTTATCTGCCCTGCAAAGCATGCATCTAAATTCTTGATTTTAGACTCTGCCTTCCAGGGCAACATCAAATATATCTTACGTTTACTTGATCAACATCTACACTTTCCTAAGTATTAAAAAGAAAGTTTTCCTCGTCACATTTTCCAGAAACATACACAGAACTCGAAGAAAGCAGCTTCTGGCAAATTGAATCAATGCCATATTTTATTTATGAACCAAACCCCTAAGTTGATCTACCTTTTGCTGTAACCTGTAGCCATCAAGCAGGCCAGACAACCTGGCTGATGAACAGACAAGGTGCTCTGTTTCTTCACTGGCATTTCTGTCCCAGCTCACTTCTTTCCACGTCTCTGCTCTTGGAAAACTGACATAATCCTTTTCCCACATCTGTACAGCACCATCCTGGCTCAGACCAACCCAACTCTCTGAAAGCAGCAAAAGCCTTTTTCCTTCAGTTAACAGTGGACTGAATCTCACTACTGTAACCAAACCCCTGGTCATCATACCTGCAGTATTGTCCCTGCAGTTCCACATTCCTCTGCTGATCCTTGGCTTTACAAAGGGTGATAGCCTTAAACACCAGCAGCCCTCACCCACAGACCTTTGAAATTATTTCCCTGTGATTTGTAAACCTCTTCAACCTCAACAGCTTAGCCTTTAATCCTAAGAGCTAATAGAAGTAGAAAAGGCCTTACAAACTGAGGAAAACACTTTGCTCTGTCACATAACTTGGTTTTAGAATTTCAATATTTGATTTAAAGGCAGCAAATAAATTGTAGGACCTTTCAGGCTTCTTTGTCCCAGGCTCGCATAAACAGTTCCAGCAAGAGACTGAAGACAAAGTCTCTTTTCCAGACAAAATACCATCCTGTATACAGTGAAGTCAGAGCTCACACTAACTTCAAAAGCATCACAATTTCACCTACAGTTCTACAGTTACACACATATAAATATATATGTGTATCTATCAAATATCTATTTTGTGTATCTATGGACACCCATTTAGTATGTGTGTATATATGCACAGAAACAAAATAATATTTTTCCTATTTCAGTGTAATAAAGCATAACTTCAGGAAAATGAAACCTCAACGTTTGCACGTGAGCACAGATGAAAATATATGATGTATAGTATTTATACCTCAACACTTAAATCAATAGAGTTCACACAGGGGTAATTATTTTTCAAGAAATTATTCTGCAATTAGCACCTTTTAAAGAGACCTCTGTCATTTTAAAACATCCAAATCCAACAAACTGCTACATATTATAGCTACCTCTGTGTACCTCCATATTTTAAGCTGATTGGTGGTGGGGATAAATCCAGAATAAGACTCCACCTCAAGCTTTATTTCATTCAGTCTCTCACATTATCATTTTTCAGTAATGGTAATTGGTATTCTGTATTTTTCACCAAGCCTTGCACTTGCAGCTGTGTTGGGAGTTTGTAGTTGGAAAGCCACTGACCTGAAATATGGTAGTGGCTCTTTTACAGAAGTCATGGTCTTGTCAGGGCCTGTTTAGGAGACTCCTGAGTTCAGGGTTCCTTGACATTATAAAACAAAGAACCTATTATAGATTAACAGGCCAATATGCAGCTCTTATACAAGAAGTAAAGAGTTATATACTAGAGATGACCACCTAATTTCAAATCCATTTTCAAGAAAAGAGAGTGTCAGTCAAAGATAGTTTTAAAATAATATAATATTTTATAGCAGCTTCCTCAGATGGGTACCTTAAAACTTCCCAAATTATTGTTCTTGATCAAAAGAAATGAAAACAAATTACCTCCGTACAACATTTGCAAATAATCTTGCATCAAGTGATTGCCCAAAATATAGAATATTTTCTAAAGTAAATCAATCTTACATTAAATCATACAAGCTTAGAAGGGAAAAGTGAAAGCAAACACATTATTATTATATTGGTATACCTGGGGCAGTATTGGATTCTGCTCCATTTCTGCATCTGCCATCAAGTCAAGACAACTCAGTATTCATCTGTACTTTGGATGAGTCTTCACTGATAGAGTATCATTGACTCTCCTTTACAGTGTAGCCTGAAATCTCAGATGAAGTGTCACAGACATTTCTACTTTAAGGATTTGGTTTTCAAAAAATTCAGCTGTTAAGGATGATTATGATATTGAATTTGAGCATTGCATGCTAACCTACACGACATGGAAATTGTGTTTATAGTCAGCTGTGAACCCATTCACTTGCACAGGCTCATCACTCCACACAAACAGAAATGACTGCTCTGAACTCCTGGCAAGATGTTCCTCTCCTCCAGACAAGAGCTTTAGCCAAACTCTGCTGCCTCAGTTTGCTTCTGTTCTGAAGATTTTCAACCCTGTCAGAACTTAGTTTCTTGTGCTTTTAAGAGAAATCAAGGCTGAGCAACTCTGTGGTAACCTGAAGCTCAGTTATTTCTCCAGAAAGAGAAGAGAGAAGCAAGAGAGCACCAAGCTGCAGTTCATTTCTATTCACTTAACCTTCTGCTGGACTCAACTGTGTTTTATGTACAAGTCAAGGGAAGCCTACAAGAATAATCTGAGTTGGAAGAAGGAAAACACAGTTAAACCAATAGCAGAAAATAATTTTTTGTGTGTAATTAAATAAGTTGTGCCCTGATATCAAATTGGTAAAGAGCACACAAAAAATATCACACACCCCCCTTTAGAAAATAATAATAATAAAACCCCCTTTATTCTTTGAACAGTTACTAGAGTGACAAATTGCTATGCTATAGTATAGAAAATGTCAAGGAGAGAGAAGACATCTACTTTCACACATTTCAGCAAGATCCAAACCATGCCAGCATTAACAACGATGCACTTCAATCACAAGAAGCTTTACTAAAGCTCCATTTTCAAAAGCTACAACTTCTATGAAGGCATTATTATAAAATTGCTTTATTTCTTACCCATTATATTACTGCCACCAAATAAAATACTTCAGCTAAAAAATCCAGACTGTTTCAGGAAAAGTCTTGAAGAAGCATCACTGTCAGCACTCTTTGGAGGAGGGAGACTAACAGAAGGGAAGGGGGAAAAAGCAAACAATAAAATGTTAGGTAAAAGTCACTCTTAGTCAAGTGTTACTAATCAAGTAATCTACTAATGCTTTAACTTTAGCATTCTACCCTAATTTCCCCTCCTGAATTTTATGTAGGTGCAGGGTTTGGATCTTGGCTTTAAGCACTAGACAATATTAAAATACTCTGTAAAATTACTTCAGCTTTGTCACAAATGAAGTCTCCAAAAAGAACTGCAAATCATACAATTCTTAGTGCAACTTGTTCAGTGCTTAAAGCACTCCAGATTCTCCAGGAAGAGGTTATCTATATTGATGTGTTACATAAAACTCATTAACTACCACAACAAACTTTGCTACCACATTTCAGCACAACCCGTGTAACTAAATCAAGAGCAGTTCTCCAACATTGCAATGAAAATAGAAGTTTAAGAAACACAAATGCACTGTCCACTAGAAAATTCATACATGGTTCATACTTTGTGCCTTACCATGGTCTTGCTATTTTTTCCTGGGAACAGCAATTGTTTAGCTTGTTTCCTCCATTGTCCCCAGTGATTACTGGAATCACATTTCTAGGGTAAACAAGGTGAAAAAACCCCTCTTTCCCATTGTCCCATTTTCTGTCAGGAAGGTTTGAAGCAAAGTAGGCCTCCCAATAAGTTTTCTAATCCAGATAAGCAGGGCTAAGATATCTGACAGCTGTTTCACGCTCTTCATCATCATCTGAAACAATCAGTACGCATTAGAGAGTACTTTTCCCTTTACAAAGGTGATAATTAGATAACAAGCTGAGATTAAAGTAATTACAGTTAGACAGCTGGCAAGGCAGCACAGTCATGTTGAAATATTGTTGATACTTCAGCATCTGGTTCTAATAACAGCACAGGCTAAAAGATTTTACATTAATTACAGAACATAATTTAATATAAACATATTTAATTACAATTGATGAGCGATAAACTGTTCAAGAATGACTTAACCCCTTACACATGTCAAAATGATTGGAACTTCATATATATCTTTCTACTTGAAGAGCAAGCTACAGTCAGTATGAAAGGTTAGGAATCCCCAATTTTAAGAAAGCACTGTAACTGGAAAGGTGAATTATTGATACATTTAAAAGATCTAATTTAAAAACAAGTTAAAACTGCAAGCATACTACAGAATTCAAGACTGACTCCATTTAGGCAGAATTGCAGCTAAGCCCAAAATTGCCATCTCAAAAATTCCACAGCAATTGCCACCCAAGCCTGAGGCATCTACAGCTCCCTGGTGCCTGTATAGTTTTCCCAAGGATGCTCACAATTCCTCTGATTTTATCAGTGCTAGGCAACAGAGCCTCTGCTCCTTCCTGAACTACTTTGGATGCAGCTGCAAGGACCTGCTCCAAGAGTGCAAGGGATGCGAGGGCCCCCCTGTGCATTTGAAAAAGTCATTGGGTGAGACACCCAACAGTTCTAGCAGTGTTGATCCTGGGAGGCAGTGACCCTAATCATTAACTTTCTCCATCACTCTTGTCTTGTGTCTCTGGTCTGGTCAGCATTGTGGTTTCCTATATGCACCCAGACAAAACTATTTGGGGTTGGGAAGGGCCAAACAAGAGCACTACAACATAAAAAATGACAGCAGTGGCAAAGGCGGGTAGAAATCTGACAAGTTAATTCCTCTATTAGGAAGAAAATGAAGACAGTTGCTTAAGCTATTAGAGAACATCAAAAGAGGCCACAGGGAAGGTGAAGGGCCTTGAGGGGAAGCTGTGTGAGAAGTGGCTGAGGGCACTTGTTCTGTTCAGCTGGAGGAGACTGAGGTCAGACCTCATTGTGGTCTTCAACATCCTCATGAGGGGCAGTGGAGGGTCAGGTGCTGATCTCTTCACTCTCTTGGCCAGGGACAGGACTCAGGGAATGGCATGAAGCTGAGTTGGGAGGCCTAGGCTGGATATCAGGAAAAGGTTTTTCACCCAGACTGTGGCTGGGCATGGGAACAGGCTCCTCAAGGAAATGATCACAGTACCAAACTTGTATGAGTTCAGGAAGCATTTGGACAACACTCTGAGGGACACAGTGGGATTCTTGGGGTGTCCTGTGCAGGGCCAGGAGTTGGCCTTGATGGTCCTGACGGGTCCCTTCTAACTCAGCATATTCTATGAGCATGGTCTGGCCATGCAGGTGTATAAAAAAATTGCCTTTGGGCTCTTGCCTGACACTGCCCGTAGTCAGAGAACTCCTCGTGCCTTAAGTCTCTCCCTGCAGGAATATTTTCATGTTTGCATCCAAAAAAGCCAAAGATTGGATCTGATTGACACCAGTCTATTCAAAAACAAAAATCTTCTAGTATCTGTGACTTCTTCATTTGAAAGGATTGATAAAAAACCCTCAGAGACAAGAGAGGCTGAGTATTCTGTGATCCTGAAGATGGCATGCAATATGAGTAATAAAAATTGATGAATGTGTACAAACCATGTTTCATAACCCATTAAAGTACATATTAGGTCAAACACGTATTAGCTTTGGTTTTCATAAAGAAATAAAGTCAGAAATACTGGATTCTGAATTAGAAAGATGAAACTTAAGTGGTCTCAAAAGACAGTATATGTTCTCTAATCTAATTTGGCACTTTTTTCGTGAAAATGCAACTTTTTTTCCTTTCCATCTTCAAACAGGCAAAGAAATCAGCCTGCTGCTTCAGCAAAGAAATAGCAAAATTAGACCTAAAATGTAGACCATACATAATTCTCTTTCCCAGGCCAGCCATCATTACAGTTATACAAAAATCACAGGATATTTGTGTAGCACACCTTACCTGGTACTGGCCCTGGACGTGTGTAATGCACAGCCTCTGCAGTGTTGAGACAGTTCTAGTTAGCACAGATTTTGCAGTATGTTCAGCCAGCTGTAATATTGCTGTTGAGGCTGTAAAATCACCTTTTTATGAGCCTGTTCCTCTGCTTCCCACTCAAAATGAAACAGGCATCTAGTATATCACATAATTATGTACAGGGCTATTGAAAAACAAACAAGCAAATAAATACACCAGAGATCCTGTGAGGTGGTATATTACAAAAAAATCCCCTAAAACCCCAAAAACCACAGTGAAATATTACACTTGAGAGAATGCCAAGGAGGATGCTCAGGGGTTTTAGTCCCTTGATTAAAAGATTGAATTATATGTCTCTAACAGAGAGATCTATCTACTAGATAATCTACTAGATCAGCAAAGCTAATTAACATATTTTGGAAATTGATGAGCACTTTCAATTTTTATTTATTCAAAAGCTTCTATACAAATCTAGAATCCTTTATTACAGCTAGCCTCAGACAATGGAAATGGATTTCTTCAAAATAATCAATTTTGATCTCTTTGCTCCAAACTTCTTTAGCTACATGTATTACACTTCCCTAGGTAAAGATACAGAGAAAAACTGTATCGTTTATCTGTGCTGTAAAACAAACAGCTCCCTTCAAAGAGATGCTCAAAATAACAAGCCCTTTGGAAAAGTTAAAGAACTCAGTAGGCTTCAACAGAATTAATTAATTCAAGAGAATTCATGAAGAGCTTAATTTCCCCCACACCTCTTCCCTTATTTTCTAATCACTCTTTTTACACTTGTGGACAAATGAGTCATTCCACAGACGTAGCTAAATGAAGGATAGTGAGTGCTACCTACTTGAACAGATTCTTCCTATAACAAACAAAGTTTTTCTGTGTTTCTTCCAAAGAAAGTCTTCATTTTTGTCCTTCTCTGGGATTCAGCAGCATCAGTGATGTCAACAGAGCTGTGACTGTAACATGTTATCCCATCAACACAGTGCATTAAATCATATTCTTTGCAAGGCCTCCTTTCAGCCCAACAAAAAAAAAGTTCTGAAAAAATTTTAAATATTTTAAGCTTTCATGAGGTAAAATTAATCCCAAGTAAACTAGAGTTGCACTTCCAGTGGTGGAAAGCAGTTGAGTTTAGGATATATATTAAGGGTTTATTTTCTCTTCAAGGTTTCTATTTTTAGAACTTTAAACTGAGCAATAGCAAAAAAACCCCAACATGCTTCAAAAGTGATTTCCAGCTAACACTTCCACAGAAGGATTAAATATGTGGTCTGAACAAACTGTCAACTTTGATGAATAAATTTTGATGAACTGCTTTTGCTTATCCTTGGATTCTTGTCATTATGTGAATTTTGATGTGATAAATCTGGAAGGTCAAAACCCAATTATGCTGTTGGAGTTACAGCTTTGCCAACAGTCTACTTATTCTCCCGAGCTACAGACAGTCAAAACCAAAAGCAAATTCTACTTTATACAGAGAGGAAACAGAATCTGTGTTGCTGGCAACCTCCATCTTGCTTTATGTATATATTACTATATTCTAAAACCTTCAACTCTAAGTTTTCCACCCTGTAGTATTACACACTTCAATTCAAGCTACACGCCCATAATCACAGTTCTATCATTCAATTTTGGAAGCCTTCTCCACGGGCTCAGATCAAATGCAGTGTTTTCTTGAGGTCAGTGCCTGTTAGCACAGAAAGTCTAAAATTCTCAGTGACCAGAGTTCCAACAGGTACGCTTTCAGACCACGTTCTGGTTAAGGACTTAACATTCACTCACTTAAAAAAAAATCCATTTACAAGTCAAGATCACTCACATTAGCTCATCCAAGACCCTGATCTTCCCAGTAGTTTCAGGGCAGAGAGGCATCTCAGAATGAAAGATCAGCACTGTACTGTTAGTTGTGATGTGCAGAATCACTGAGGTTCTTCAGCAGGCTTTGCTTTCTGAACACAAACATATACAAAGAAATTGGGTGTGCAGTGGTATTTCAGTGTATTTGATCACGTGCTGGTCAGGATAATGCATGAAAAAAGAATCTGCCATACTAGCTAGGTTTTACTTCCTACAAAATTTAATATCATGTATAACAAAACAGAGACAATGTCAATCAGGACAAGTTGGCCCCAACAGGCTATGTTTTTCTTTATGTCACCTCCTGGCAGTTAAAAACATTGAGAAATCCTCTTGTGGGATAGGAAAAGGATAGGATAGGAAATCCTCTCTTTCTTATGTGGGTCTTTGTAATACATGAGACATAAGTAAATGCTAAGTATGGAAACCAGAATTGCTCCATGACCAAAGTCACTCATCTCATCCTTCATTCCTAAATCTTGTACAAACAGAGGCTGGTCTGTGTCCTTTGAGTGCCACATGCCACAGACATCCTTCTAACAATCCATACACTGCCCTGGGTGTTCCTGTAAGAGCTGGCTGTAGTCCAGTTCCACACACAGGCTATGATAATTCAAGTGCTTGTGGCCATGCCTCAGCAAGATCTATCACACAAAACAACACAACATGTACAACAGATTAAACCAAATAATTTAATTGAACCTGCTTAAACAGTTGACACAGACATCTGAGATCTAGCAACAGGTTTATATAACATCTAAGAGGGTAACACCACCACCTTCTCACACTTCAACCTGTACTGATGTCAGAACAACCTGAAACCAAGAACATTCACCATCAGATGGTTTTAGATTTGTGTCTCTAACACACTTATTGGCTCACAGGCAAAACATTTTTCACCTCTCTCTTGTCACTCCTCCATACACTTATTGACTTTATTCTGGCACTGTTTACCCCTGCTCTCATTCTGGCTGAGGAGGGACAATATTTGTTTTGTCATCCATTACTACTAATATGCCATGTTGTACACAACACCCAAAATACAGCTATGTACACAGAAAAAAGGCAGCCAAAGATCCAAGATTTGACCCTACGTCTCTTCTTCCATACTCAGCCTTTTTGTTCACTAATCTATTTGTGTCTCCTGGTCATTAATATTTTACTTTGTATTCTTCAGCTCCTACCTCACATACCACCTCTGATTCCAGAGAGTTGAAGCATACAGTGAAAGCCAGTGTCTCAACTTCCTTCTCCTCCTCTATTAAAAACAGAAAGCCTTATCCAAACAAACAAACCAACCTGAAAACCACATCTGCTCCACAAAGCACTCCAGATGCAATGCCTATTGGCCATGCTGCAATTGTTCTGTGCCACTGCTCATGCCTCAGTAGAGGCTGACATGCTTCAGGGCAGAAATTCCTTTGTCTGGCACATCTACCTTTTGTGAATCGAAGTGTACCCTTCGAGGTGAACACAGGGCACTTTGGTGCAGATTTTTAAATAAACAAACACACACAAGAGCCTCAAACACAAACAAAACCCCCCCAACTTATACAAAACAGGTCATCAGTATAGATGTAAATTAAAACCTGGGCTCTGGCAAATAAAATCGAAAGCTTCCCCTGCCCTGGAGAAATTTCAGATAGGCAAAGGCTATTATAATCACTAAATCCAACAAAATTGAGGGATAAGAAGTAGTTTACAAGATTTGAGGGGAGAAGAGACTGAGTTTAGATCCAAATTTCCCCAAATTTTGAAGGAGTTCAACTCTAGATCAGTACCTTGCATTCCATGGTAACTCCAGTGCATGTAGTTTCCTCTGGTTTTTTTTTTGTTTTGTTTTGTTTCTTTTTTTTTGTACAGAATGCACAAGTAACCAAGTCCATCTGCAAGAGAGAACTTCCATTCCATTCCTCAGCATTTCAAGTAGATTAGGGCTCCAGGTGGGATTTTAAAAGAGGCAATACTTTAAAATTAGCATATTTACCATAATCACTTGAAAGCAATTTGCATCCATCTTACAGGTTACATACACACTAATGTCCACCCATGTGGACACATCACTGCACTAAAGAAAGAAAAACTGCATGAGTCTGAAGAGTAGGAGGCAGCTTTGATAGACAAGTGCTGCAAGGGCAATGGGGCTACTTAATAAAAAGTAGCTAAAAAGACAAGCTGGTAGAAGCAGCTGGGCAGTAGCACTGCATGCCAGCACAGTTTGATCTTTTTCATTCCATTAGAGGTAAAAACCTCAAAACAGAGGCTGGAAAACAGATCCATGGCTCTGCTTTCTGCCTTCCTGAGAGAATTTTGTTCTGCTTTTACAAACAGAAATCCAGCAAGAAGAAGGAAGCTGAAAACACTTATTTGTTTTGATAAATTTATTCACAAGCTGAAATAGTACATTTCAAATTTTTTTTTAATTTAATCAAAAAGTATTCATCTTTTTGATAGGTGATAATTAAGCATTATTCTGTCATAAACAGAAAAGAAAAATTTACTTATGTAGTTTTAACTGAGCATTGTGTTAATCACACCGCAGTGACTCAAAACACAAAACCAAAGCAAAGTTTCTTATACAAAGTATTTCTTTTGCCAAAGAAAATACAGCCTTAGTATTCCTGAAAGCCAACTCACAATCACATTAAAAAAACCCTTCAACTCAGTTTTACCCAATCCATTTTGATTGAGTTTCACAGCCAGAAAGAAGCTGATCAATTGTCATGATGACAAATTTAAATACACTTATGTTGAATATTAAGGCTTAAAAACTTCTGTGTGTACAATTTCAGGAACTTGGCTGCAATCCTCCAAGTATCCTAGGCGTTATGCAAGATAAAGTTGTGTTGTTAAACATCCTTCTTAGCAAGAGATAAGGCACAGACCTTGAGCTCCACTCAGTCGAAACATTAAAGTGGTGAGAAACAACAAAGAGAAGGAGGGTTTGTCCAAAACTCTCAGTAGCCAACACATCTGTACATTTGCCTTCCCAGCAGGAAAAAAAAAGCAGTTTACCTTTTCAAAAGAGCAGTCACCACACATTAACCACCATACACATTGCTTTCTTCAAAGTGGCAGCCAAGACTTCTCACAAAGCAACCAATTCCAAGGGCAGGGATCACCAAGCAAGTAGAACCTTTTCCATAGAACATTTCTACTTAAACATAATTAACACAGAATATGTAAGGGCTCAGATATACTGCTGTAGGCAGTGTGAAGAGTAATAAAGTTTAGGCATAAAGATATTCCAGGCCCTCATCTGCATAGCTTTTTTTTTTTTTTAAGATGCATTTTGCCACTTTTCTCCAAGTACATGAACACAAATGCTGCATACCTTTCATAATGCAAAAGAGGCTGTGCAGGACTTCAATACTGTACATAAATGCCTTTGAATGGGTACACTAGCATGGCTGATCCTACAGAAATCTCTAAATTGATTTACAGGCCTTCAAGAGCCCAATAATGGCTCCAATTCAGCAGTCATATGATTAATATCACCAATTCGCTACTAGATTTTATTTCCATCCTATTTAGAGAAAATATACAAGCCAATCTGACCCAGTTCAGTCTTGCTTGAAACCTCCAGAGAATTATGCATAAATCTATGACATGAAAAAAGTAATTTAAAAACAGATTAACATGCAAATCTGGTTTGAATTATTCACTTTACAGCATTTATATTTTTCAAAAAAAGTTGGGCAACACATAGACTGTGCTTAGAAAAGGGCCTGCATGTCTGCATTGCTGCATCTCAGGAACAACTACTGTAACATTTTCCATTTTCCTAAACTGAACGATGTATGAAAATCATACAAAAATTGTGGCAGATGGATTTTTTCCCCAAAGGTAATGCCCCATTAAATAAAGGAAATAGGAGAAAAAATAATTTGGACTGAGGGCCTCAATCTAGAAGTAGAACAATGTTAGTTTGGGACACAACTCTAATGACTTCAGCAACTTCACTGTGTACATTGCAGTCCAGTCACTTAAAGGCAGTGGAAGAGCCCTGCACTGGGTAGGAAGTTTTCATTCAGTCAACATGAGCAATAAAAATAAGCACAAGGCCACAAAAAGGAAGTAGAAAAAGTGATTTTAAAATAATCTAAAATCATAATCTCTATCAGCCTAAGCAAGTCTTGGTCTTTCTAAGATAGTCTACTTGGTCTGTACGAGACAGTGAACAAGTTACAGTAAAATCAAGGGGTTTGGGGATACAATATTATTGAATAGATAAAACTATTATCAACTACAGCTTTGTGAATATTCTTTCAAAATTTTTAGTCCTCCCCCAACATCTAACAGCAAAACGTATGACTGAAGTAAATAAACAAATTTGGTGGGGAACTGTTCTACACCAATCTGTTGGTTGCCATTACTCTTTCTACATCTTGAGTCTTGAAGGTGTTTTGGACACCAAGACACCCAGATCTGATGTCTACTCCCACCCAAATCACACAGAAAATCACAGGTATTACAGTTCCCTAGTGCAATATATGTATTTGTGCACATATGTAATTGTAAATATACATTTATACACACATATCCACATACCCCCATGTATATATGTGAGTATATACATACATAGATGGCATATTTATATACATGCAAGAGTCTGTGTGTGCATACACACACACAGAGAAAATTTGTATGAGAATATAGAGCAAACAAATGTGAGCAGATGCTATGTGAGTGTTGGTTGTGGTCTTCTCACTCTATACCCAAAAATCAGCAGCCTGTGTGTATTGCACCCTGAAAGCACAATATATTTGATTCCTGAGACTGCAGAGACCAACAAGATCCCAGAACTTGAGCATGGTGGATCTGACATAAGGATCACAAAATTGGTGCCTGTCCCAAACCAAAATACTTTCCAGAAAAAATCACCTCCTTTGCTTCTTCCAGGACACAGTTAATCAAATGACCCTTCATTATCTGAACCATAACCAAGTACTACTCCCCAAGCTGAGAAAATATGAGCATAGAGATGCTCTCACTGAAACTAAAAACCTAGGCTCAAAAGGCTGCAGCATCAGGAAAATAAAGACAGCACATAGCCCTATGTAGGTTTTGCCAGATAGAAAACCACTACTAGCACTCATTACAGCTTGCATGAGTAGCTCAGTTCAGGAGAAGCTGAACCAAGAGAAGGCGAAGAAAAATGTGCTGAGCAGTTCAGAGCTACTGTGGTCAAGTGTTCTTGACCAAAGGTGCATCCACACTGTTGGTTAAACTGTTTCAAAACTGAGCTGTGCAATATTGATTCAGGATGCCAACACAGCCTTGGATAGCATTCTCCATAGATGCCACCGCCATTTCCAGCTGGCTAGAGGATAATAAACTAACAATGAGGCATCATGAGTAATTAGGAATGCGTTTGCATTGTACAGGAGCCATGCTTAACACACCCAGTACAACCAGTGAAAGGCTTCTCCAGATCTGATCTGACTCTCTACGATAGCCACATGAAACTGGATCAAACCCCATCACTTATCTTCTTTCCAAGCTGTGCATCATACCAGAAGACTGAAGACTAAGTGGCATTTTCTGGAAATAGTCAAACTTCAGATAGTCAAATTCCAAATCCTTTGTATTTTATTTTCTCCGTTAACTTCTAAAGTTAAGTATCAACATCACTTCAGTGAGCCTTGCTGAAGTGAAAGAGAGTGAAGGCTTATTTTAAATCTATTTGTTGCAGAGATGAAAATGGTAAATTTAGGATGTAATGTTTTGATAGAGACATTGGACTAGTGGAAAGGCAAGGGAGCACTGGGAGTGACCTTCTCTTTGGAGCTGTGCTTTGGGAGCCTCGGAGCCTCAGAGCACAGCCTGGCAGCCCACAGAGGGCCCGAGGAGGGCTGCACTGCAAGCTGCCAGGAAAATCAGGGAACTTGCAGCAGCCCACGGGAACTTTATCCCTGCCTCAGAGCACAAAGGGACTCGCTGTGTAGCTGTGAGCAATCCCCAAGGTATTAAATGCTTAGCTGTGAGCAATCCCCCAGGTGTTAAATCCTTGTGTTGGGCAACCTCGCGTGTTGCTGACTGACCAAAGCGGCCTGAAAACACAAATTGAGGTTCCAAGAATGAACAGTGCCACACACACAAAAAAAGCTTAGAGTTCTGAAAAATGCCTCTGCAGGCATGCAAATCCTAATAGATATTAATTACTTATTTTGTTAAGCTTAGTGTATCTAGTGGAAACCCAGTGTTGTGAAATCAGGAACAACCAAGAGTACAGGTGATTTCCAAAGATATGTCTGCCAGTGGCCCACATGTCTTTCCTAAGTCCTTGTTTAAATAGTAGCAGCATATATTTCCAAAATGATAATACCTACACTAAAATACTCATTACCTGAATAGATTTAAGCCACATACTCAGTAATTTATCTGCTAGAACAATTATACATCTAATACCTTTATTAATCTAGTGGAATGAGTTCCAAGTTAAAGACTGAAACTCGCTATCTTTTTGGAAATATACAAAGCCAAAATGGAATGCCCTATTAATATTAAAAGGCAGCTACTGGTAAAAGTCAGATAGTTCAAAGTTAAGTAGAATGATCTGTTGTCCCTAAGCACTGATACACATATTCCCAGAAACATCTAAGAACCTATCTGTTCTAACCTCCACTGAGCAGCATTGTTGCTAATTGAACATGGAGAGTGGGTTTGTTCCATCAGATGTGTTCATTTCTTCTAAGAACACCCTATGGAATATCAAATGTACTAAATATAGCTGTCAACATTAAAAGCCTGCAACTGGAAAGTGCTATTAAAGAGCTAAGTGTACTTCACTTGGCATTATAAAGCCAAAGCCCTCTTTAAAGATACATCATGTTATTAGAGACTATTCACATTAATGCAAAAATCATCATTCTTAATATATTTTACAAGGCATGTCTAGGCTACTCCCAGGCTCAAGAGTTCCTCAATTTCACCCACATTTACTGGTAATTACATAAATGAATCAATAGTGTTTCAAGGAGGACAAAGAGAGAACTGTAGCAAATCCATACACTTGTTATCCACTGCAAACCAGCTGTGTCCAGGTAAAGCTTCAAAAGCAGAAACAATACAACATCTGTAAGTGCCAACTTCTTATGCTATTGGATTTACCACTGCAGTGTCAAGGTGCTATAAATTTTCAAATTATTACAGGTTTTTAGGAAACACTGAGACATTCCTAGGAAAGCTTCTGCTGAGTAACTGCGAGAGGGTATTCGCCTTCCTCAGTGAAAATACACAGGGATTCATGGAGGGAAGGAAGTAATGCAGAACTGGAAGCACGAGAGAATCTAGAAATAATTAAGCCTGAGGAACATTTTGCTAAAATCACAAGCATTGTGCCCATGGTATAAGCAAAACTCCTGATCACTTTCAGGGGATTCTTTGCTTCTGCCTCTACATCTCCACCTGAATTAACAGCACTCCAGTGATACTGTTTGACAGCAGCAAAATTAAACGTGTGGCTGGTACTTTGGTCTCTGGCAGAGAAAGCTCAGAAACATGGTGGAGGCTTTATTCATTTAAGAATACTGTAGTTAAGCAGCCTTAGTAAATGTAATAACATAGAATACTTCAGGTAAATGATACTCATCTACCACAAGCCCTGCTCCATAACCCTCTGTTGGTCCTAAAACATGCAGGATTCATTTCAAAGACATGATTTCAATCAAGACGACGTTAAGCACAGCAGACAATTTGTGCATCTCTCTTCACTTCCTCCTTCCCTTCTAGTTTGTGGGAATTCATAAAATTTCAACCATTTTATTTCTACCCTACATAACGCACTGAGATCACTGTCTTAGTCCAAAAGTAACTCCAATTAAACACAGGATTTTTTTCCAGACAATCCCATCCAGAACTTTTTCATGAACAACAGGCAGTATTCCCCTAAGTATTAAGACAGCTACTCAAATTAGAGAGTAAGATTAGCACTAGTATAAAACAACAGGCTATAAATTCAAATACAGCCTGCATAACTCTGAGGAGTCTCAATACCAACAAGCCAGATAGATAAATTAGTAGATCACCTACGACAAATCAGTAACGAGAACCTCTCAGAAAATATTTTCTTCTCTATACAAATTGGGTTAGTTTAAAATACCATGAGCACCACAGAACACTAGTGCCTTTCCTAGAGTTCAGAATACTGTTTGGCAGAGCACTAATAAAAAAATGGGCTAATTCTGGCCTTTACCATAGTAACAGAAACATTCAAGTTAATAATGTCAGCATGGTCTAAAAGTGAAAACATACCCATAGCAAAACACAGTAAACTGACAGAAGGAAAATTTTTTTTTTCTGTAAATAAAGCCTGTGTAATATTCATGCCTGAAGTTCAACACCAATATTGTTCTTTCCAATCCAAGGAAATAAAAGCCAAGACTGATCCAAGAAAATAACGATAATGAATCAATTTGGAGGAAAGAATGAGCACTACAAAAGCATCAACTACCATCCAGAGAAGATTTCTCCACTGTTTACTCTGCAAAGCACACATTATTAGAGCCAAATCCATTAGGCCTTGTTTTTGTCAAAGTTCCCACCAAGTTCAGAAGCCATTTTGCCTACTTTTTTCCTCATCCAGGAAAGAGAAATGCAATCTCTTTGTGACACACAGCAGAACCCCCTTATGGAGCTCATGGTCTCTTTATTACTGCTGCCTGTCAGAGAGCACTGACTGTTGTATGGCTGTGATTTTCCCATTGCAAGCACTCGCTGAGGAATAGTCAAACTCTGATTAGATATTACAAAACCTTCTCAGAAGGCTTTCTGAACCACAGCCAGTGGGATTCCCTGCAGCATTAAGGGCAGTCTTGCTCCCACTACAGTCTGTGGGACTTTTGCCAAGGATGTAAGTGGCATTATGACTGGTCTCCAACAGCAGATATTACCCATCACTCTCAAGACTTGATTAAAGACCTACCCACCTGCAAATATATAATAAATAAAGAGCTTAATTGCATAATTAATTACAAGGGCTTTTAATCCACAACAGAAAACACCATAGGTTTTAGGTAGCCCACATAAAGGAAACTATTCATTAGATCAGTATTTACATGATACCAGTTTAAAGGAAGATTGCAGAGGGATTCATTCGAAAGATACATATTTTCAAGAACCAGAGAACACAAGAGGAAGAAATAAAATAAAGTGAAATCAAAAGAATACCACCACAGCCTAGAGCTACAGGCAGAAATCATTTCATACTCTGTACACAGCCTTCCAGCAAAGATTATTTTAACCATATACACGACGGGCAGTGATTTTGAACAGTAAGTGCAGTGCTGCTACTAGACTTCTCTTTTTCCAAGGCACCAGGCAGAGATGTAGCAGCGTACACAAGTGGGGTGTAAAGTCAATGGGATTACATTTTCCTAATTATTTTCTGCTTGAGGTTTACATCACATACACAAAATGAGATCAGCCGGGACTTGCCTCTCTAACAAATCACTCAGACTTAAACATTGCTCAGATAAACAAAAGGGGGGGGCAAGGCTGAGAAAAGGCAGAGAAGTGCTTCTTCAGTCACAGTTGCAAGGAACAAAAACCTGGAGGGGGAAAAAAGCTGTTGGACCGCCACCAAATCTCCCCCCACTAGAGACAAGAGCCCATCTGCTGAGCTCTGCAACTTAGCTTTAACTACCATTCAGCTCGCGTCTCTGCAGAGATCAATCTACAGAGCTGGCAGATGGACCCCTGCTTCCCTGAGTCGCTGTGTTATTTGTTTAATAAATTTAATTAATATCCATACTGCACTGGATTGCTCCCAGAAAGGGGGCTGCGGCTCTCTCTTTCCCCGATAGCAACATGATGAGTGATTTCCCAGAAAAGACCAGATAACAGTACCCCCAGGCCATTGAAAAATTAAAAGTGCCATGTGCTTACATTACTTCGCGTGTATTAATTTTTGCACGGCGCTAATTTGTTCTTGAAGCCTATTTTAACTTTATAAAAGTATGGGATTTGGAGAAAGTCATCCTTCATTTTGGTTTATATCAGTTACAAGATTAATTGGAAAGGAAAAAAGCATCAAACCTAATTGGATTTCCAAAAATTTTATCTATTTGCAAGAAAGAAACAAATTGTTAATGAGAGTGTCTCCTCAGGCAATATATATTGTCACAGTTTCTGCCAACAAGTTATAGGCATTCAGGGTCATGTTGGACATGCTTTCCTTTAATGCTTAGGAACACACTTATTTTAACCAATAAAGACATATTCAGCCCACATAAAATAATTTTTAAAAGTATGAAGGATGAAAGAAAATAAAACTACTAACAGATTTTTACAGCAAAAGGCATAACAAAACACATGCTGTGGTATTCCAGCAGCAAGAGGAAGCATAAAATATGTACAAGTGTTGAGAAAAAAAAAATTTTTTGTCTTCCATATTAGTGGTTTATATTTCCTGCATTTAAAGTTTTGAATTCTTCATCCTAAAAAATGAAATTGAGTCATGATTAAGAAAATTATTTCAGCCAAGGTATTTAACTCCTCGAGTTGTGTTACATTGATACCCTTTCTCTTTGGGCCCCATTTCCTTATTAACACACCTTTTATGGCTGGCATATTTCACCCTGGTGCTGATGAGCTCAACTCCAACAGCAGGTGTCCTGCTGGACCGTCCAGGCTTGCCAATGTTATCTCCAGCATCTAACCTTTCCTAACACCTTTTTCCAGAAGTAGCTGTGGCAGGAAAGGTTAAGCACACCTAAACACTTCTGGCTGCCTCTGGGGAGGGGAAGGTGAGAGGTGCCCACCCCTCAGGTCAGCCAGCACACCTGCTCCTGGACCAGCTCCGTGGTCCCTTCCATTTGAAGTCAGCCTTCTTTATTCAAACAATGAGTTGCAGTAGGAGGCCTTGGCTATTTTAGGTAATTATGAGTGAAGCAGGTTAAGCAACAATAAGACACAAGTCTGCACACAGATGCAAAGAGGCATTTACCAGCTTTAGTTAACCACTGCTCTCTCCCCACTCTCTTCCTGGCAGTCTACCCCTACACATTAACCTTTTCCAGCACTGCTGCCATTTTTACAGTGAATGTCTCACCTTGCCTTCAGAAAGCAACCCAGAACAGCAGTGACCAGGGGTGTTCTGTCACCATCAGAGACAGCAGTGAGAGGAGTCAGGAAATAAGGGCTGGTACGCTTCAGTGGTGTCCAAAAAGCAATCACCTGCCATCTCCAGAATTAAATTCACTTGTTGAGAGAGGATCCAGGAAGGCAGCCCTTCATGGAAGGGGGAACAAGTGAAAATACCTACTAAACCCAGCTGAAGACCCCTCTGTGAACTCTGGCAGTGCAACTGCAGCTCCTGGAGAAGTGGAGGCAGGGCCAGCCACAGGACACAGAGCTTGGCAGTGTCCCCATCCCAAAAGTCACAGCAAGACAAGAGGTGTTGGAAAATTAGAACTGCCCCAAGGATAAGTTTGGGGATTTCTTTTCCTTACAGACCTCACTGAGAGTTTCCAAGAGGTGTTTAATACAAAAATAACTTGTACAGCTCAAAAAAGGTTGGCACATGTATCAACAGATTTTTTTTTGCATTGCTGGGGCATCTGACTGAGCTCTGAAAGAAATTAAGAGTTTCCTCTTGAGTTTAACATCTTAACAATCTTTTCTTTGATACCTCTAACTCTGTAAAAAATTTACAAAGTCAAATGACAAGAAAATGACTGGCTACCAATTATTTATACAGCAACTTTTATTCATTAAGGATCTTGTAATTTTTATAAAACTATCAATCCTGTCCTGCAAGAAGGGAAGCTGAGATAGCAGCTTGCCACAGTCACCCCCTCCTCGAGGTCAGTGGTACAGTCAAGAGCAGAGCCCTCATTCACTCACTCATGTCCTGGAAAAGATCATAGTAAGTAGCTGGAGTCTTGAATATAGGGAAAATCAAAAATAAGGCAGGCTTTTTAGCAGAATCGACATTTCAGAGAGCTGGAAAGCAGAAAGTACTCCAGAGCAAGTCATCAGCATGGTATATTCTACTAATTTCATGAACTTGAAACCCAAGTATTTTGTGTACACAGCATTACATCACTCAGAGTAACTGCCACTCTTACACGGGGGCAAGTTTAACAGCCCGAGAAATGGGAGCCCTGCCTAGAGCCACAAAGCAGTCACTGCACGCTGTTAGTCAACACTTCGTGCACCTCAGCCATGAGTGGTGAAAGCCTGTGGAGTGAGGGCACAGTGTGTCCTTTGTGCAGAAGACACCAGAGGCTCCTTTGCCAGGAAATGCTGGGAGGCTGCAGCCCCTGTCTGTGAAGAGAGACGTGCAGTGGACTCCCCATTTCCCAGAGGCTCTGAATGCCTCGCCACTTGTGACTCGACTTGGAAGAGAAGTTTCCAGCTCTGTTCTTCACTGCCTTGGCAACCTCATTTCCTTACTATGATTCAGTTTTGTTTGCCAAAGGGAGGCTGGTCATTTGTTCTCTCATCATACTGAGCTGCCTTGATATGATTAACTTCTTTCTTTTAAGCCTCATTTCTCCCTCCATAACATTTTTGGGTAAATTGTTATTTATCATCCTCTAAAGCTGAAATGAAAAACACGTTGAATGCTTCAAATATTTCATTTCCCAAAATAAAATTAGAATAAGGTTTTTAAACACTGCAAGTAAAAGGGGAAGAATTTTCCATCTATTTGATGGAAAATTCTGATTGTGACCATATGACTCTTCTTTTGGGAGGGGTAGGATCCTTATGGAGAGGGATTTACAATTTTTTTGTTTTGTTAATGTCTCCCTACAAACAAATCAGCATTAAGGGAAAAAAAGTCATCTTTCAGATGTCTGAAAAGGAAATTAATTCTAATGCAACATAAAGATCAATCTTCTTTAAATGAGAATCATGCAGTTACATCCAGGACAAACAGATTTCTTGATCCAAATTTTGCCCACTTTTGTAGCAGTACTAATTTTACAACTTACCACATACTAGTAATGGTATATGAGTTAATCAGACTACATCTGCCTGAATTTATTTTCACGTTCTCAATGATATGTTATTAATTGACAGACTAATTCATCTGACAGCCATTAAAGACACACAATAACATTATTCATATTCCCTCGTGAAGTTATATGCATGTAAAATATTGAAGCAAGCACAGAAAAGCAGTCACCTATGTAACAGATATACTCTAAAACCCACATGAGCTGCTTATAAGACATTAAGACATAAATCTCCTTAACAGATTTATATGTGACCTTAGGTTTTTTCCCCAACAAAAATTCAATATGCTATTACATTCAGGAATGCACAGTCCTTCCCAAGTTCTTTTCCTTTGCAAATCTCAAAACACTAAAATGACAAGAAAAGTTGGGTTACTATTAGAAAGATGGAGCAAATGCTGAATAATTAAACAAAGTGAAGCTAATTTGATTCTTCTATATGAAGCAAGCATGCAAGCTTAAAGCCTGCCAGATCACTTATACCAATATACACTGCATTTTTACTGTGAAAACTTGCCTTTCATGAGCTATACAGACTAACAAGGAGGTATTACCCTCTTGGATTGTAATATACAAGCAAAAAGTTATTTATAAAAGTAAATGGATTAACAGGACAACACCCTTAACTTCCTCTGTGCCTTTTCCCAAATCAATGGCAAGTTGAAATACTAATGCATCTTCCAGTACAGTGAGAAAAGTCCTTTTCTTTCAGTATACCCATGATGTTATGGGTTTTATGCTTTGTTGCTTAGTTGGGCTCTGTGTGTTTGTTTGTTGGCTTTTCAAGTATTTTTCTTTATTTTGCAGTTTCCAAGTCAGAGGATTTCAAGTTAACGGTAATGTCATTTATCTTACTAAAACCTTATCCAAGTTTAAGGATAAATTTCAGTCAAGTGAAGAAATGCTGTCACTGCTTATCATTTACTGTATTAGTGTATGTATTAAAAAAACCCACAGCATACTTTTCCCCCACGTCTGATCCCAAAGTCAGTAAGAAAAATCGTAAGAGGAGCAACTGCAAAGGCTTTGGGTCATTATGCACTGAAATAAAGACAGGCAGAAATCTGTGGGTCAGATGAGGGAGAAAACATGCAGCACTTCAGAACACAACCCAGCAGCCTTTTCTTTTCCTTGGATCTCATTTTGAGCAGAACATCTGGAAAGTGTGTAAGAGCTGCCTCTCCTCAACCACCTGATACCACAATCTGCTCGAGGAAGAGAAGGTCCCTTCACCACCATCTCTGAGCACATCTATTACTTAGTTACTATTTTGGACAGCACTGCTAAACCAAGGAATATTGTGCATAGGCTCACAAAACACTGCTAATCTAAGATCAATCACTGATTCAAATCAAAGAACTAATGGAAGAGCTTGCCAAGAAAAGGAAGCTCTGTCTATCCTCAGGGCAGGGAGGTACCACCAAAAGTTAGTAAAATGTGAGTTCAAGAAAGCAACTGAAGCTCCAAGCTGATCTCTCATTACATTCTCAATGATAGAGAATAAATTTCTTCACTTAAAAAGGAAATAAAGACAACTTCTAATACCCGGACACTGCAGTTACAATATGAGAACTGACAAACACCATGGGGATGCTTTGACAAGATGACAAATATATATAGATTGTTGTTTAAAATATCAGCAAGAAATTCTTCAGGTGTATCTGCCGGTAACAAATGGACTTTTCGGAGATCAGAATTTATGGCAAAATCGATGACATTCTTTTGTGTGGGGTTGTAGAGTCCAGCTGCTTAATTCTACCAAAATCAAATGAAAACTAGCTAAAATTAAAAGCCTTGAAAGGCTGAAGAAGGTCCTTTGAGGACATGCTCGAGCAACAAGGCATCTAAGGCTGACTTGGAACTCTGTCACTTGGAGATCTGCTAAGCAACAGTGGACACTTAATTACATATTCAAAAGGGGATATATTACTTTATCTGCCTCAGTCACATAACAAGTGTAAGGAAAGAAGCCAGTAAAAGCAATATTACTTTTCCTAGATGTGGATCCCAGCTCTTTTTAGACCCGGATTCACTTCAGGTTAGACTTGCCAATAAAGGGAGGAAAGAAAAGGTGGGGAAGAGAAGAAAAATCAATCCCATGTTCCAAAAGCTCCACACAGAGGCTGTAACTAGAAGTGAATAACCTGGAGCTTCTGCAATAGTCATTGACAGTTAATTTCTAGAACAGATATCAAGGAAAACTTTCACTGAGGTCCAGCAAGTGGGCATTATAGCACCTGGGAGATGAATCATCATTTGTAGAACACAAGTGCATTTAATAAGGATGAGCTCATTCTAATAATGCAATCTGACAGGCTGACATTCCCTATTACTGACTTCTGAGGTCACTCAGTGAATTTTTAACTGGGTTTTCTCTTCCATGGTCTATTCATATATTGAGTGTCAAACCCCTACCACAGCCTGATTTCTACTACTGGTGTACCTGAATTACACCAATGGTGCTAAGTGATCAAAAACTGTAGAAGCAGCTTCAGAAAACACATTTCCAAGAAACTATTGTGTGGGAAAGCAGCCTAATTTATGACTTTTATGAAGAAAAGGTAGTATCAAAGTGCCCAAAGAGAACACAAGATTCCCAAATTCTGTCACAACCAGAAAAAGAACCCATGCAGCATTGCTGATAGGTAAATATGATTCTGTGCTATTATTTTTATTCATCCTCCTAGCTGCAGATTATTTAAGCAGTTGATGTTTCCAGAAGGCCTTCAATTAAAGCTATAAACTGTGAAAAACTTGTCATCATGATGCCAAGAAATAATGCCCCACATTTTTGGGCCTGAACACAACATCTGAATCTAACTCCAACACTAAAGCACCTCAAACATTTGGAAATCCAACTGCTCTTCAGCTAAGCCTAAATTTTACTGAAGTACCTAAAAGAAGTTCAGAACCCTTGAGGTGTGACTAACTGCAGCTAATTGTTGCATGCCACTGATGCTGAAAGAAAAAAGTAACATCTCAGTGAGTCAATCAATGGAAGGAGGAAACATCCTGCATATGTGTAGGGGACGGATATTATACGTGTGTATAATAGGAGAGAAGGTAAGCAGAAGGTCTAAGGCCACCAGAGAAAAGCTTTTTTGCAGTTCTGTTGAGTAACTTACTCCACAATGTTTGGTGCGAGTTAACACTTCAAAAAATCGGAAGCTAGTGCAAAGGAATTTCAGTCTGGACCATTTCAGGTTCCTACTGATCTTGTAAAATTTTTTCGGTCAGTGAAAAGTTATTCCACATGTATTTAAGAACTCAGAGCACCATCACAACCCATTTCTGATTAAAAAAAACCCAGTAATTTTATGTAAAGAAACTGATGTTTAAAATGGGTTTATTACAAACATTTTTTTTCTACGTCAAGGTCTCTTTGTTACAGTTCATGCTTACAAGGATTCCTTCACAAGGAATAAGATTACAGCTGAAACAGAAGAAATACTGCAGAAGTAGAACTGCCAAAGGATTTCTGAGTTGCCAACCAGGTGGTTATTACAGACTGCAAATCAACATGCCTCAGCTTACCCTCTGCTGTGGTAAGATGTGTCCAGCTCTGCACCCAGCCACAGTCCAGTCTCCCTAACTATTTCTTATTAAGAAGGAAACCTTGGGGTTTTTTTCCCATCAGGTCCAGACTGAGTGATTATATTCAGAAACATCCATCTGTTCAGAAGGAATTGAGACATTGATGGCATCTTGTGTAAACCTACAAAATATGAAGGTGTGGTAGTGTTCAGTCACACAAGGAACTGAAATTAATACTTTCTGAAGGAGGAAGGCTCACCAGCAACCTCTTCATCAAATTCCTGCCTTTCTAAGTTTTTTTCCCTTTTGGACAATGATTTTGTGAAAACTGGAGGCTTGAAGGACTCCACAGCTCTCCCATGGGATTTCTGGCCAAACAGAAACCTGAAACTCAACATAAATATTGTTGCTTTAAAAACACAAGGGGAACAGGGAGGAGGGGAAGAGTGTAGAAGCTGAAATCAAAAGAGAAACAGAATAAGCCTTTCTGCAACAAAGCAAATATCACCACTCTTATTATTTATAAGTGATACAGCATCAGGCAAACAATCAGGTAAAAAGCATCAGTGTTTCACACTGCTCAAAATTAATTTCACACTGAATAACCTGACTATGGTTCATGTCAAAAACTAGTCTTTGCAGAAGGTGCCATGTGATCCACACCACTTTACTCAAACTTACAATAAAACAATATTACCATTCCACAAAAAGTAAGTTTTCCCTTTTGAAATATTTGCATGTCATTACTGGGTGACCATTAAATAACTTATTTGGCAAGAACAAAGTCACTGGATATCTTCTAAAGGTTGGATGAAAACTAAAAAGTGGTTTCCACTAATCTGACCAGTGACTGGGAGAGATGAGTAAAGTTAGCTTAAAAAAAAAAAATCACTCTTAGCTCTCCAACTTTATTGTTTGGCACTCACACCACCACCACCCATATACCATAATCTTCCCACCTCCAGCTCAAAACACCTTCATTCCAGAGAAAAAAGCTGTTGTTTTATGCAACAAAGTTATATAAATCTTGAATATATTTGATGATATACTGGTATTATCAGGCAGTAACTCCCTAAACTCGGACTACAACAAACAGACCAGGAAAAAGTGACAACTGACTTGTATAAATCCAGCCTCGTCTTCTACAGTTTGATGTTTTCTGAGCACTAAGCTTTTCTATTTGTAGAAGTGCCACAAACAATGAAGTGCATTTACTATTTACTCTTAAGTTTCTCCTTTCCCTTTAAACCAGAGCATTTTCCTGATTTTATTTGCTGGATATATCCACTTGGATTAAAGTGCTGACTCCTTCCTCCAGGTCCCACCTTCCTGACCACACCAGGACACTGGATTTAATGGTATAGGTCCTGCTGTGCTGTATAAGATGAACCAGAAAAAAATACCACAATGTACATCCCCAACAGGCAAAAAAAAAAAAAAAAANGAAACCCTGAGGTCCCTGAAAAAAAAAAAAGGTATAGATATAGGCTGATATTTTCCCTTCACAGGCATGGCCATTCTTGACATTACATCTCTTTTAGTGCATTTGCAATGTTTTTCTCCCTGGAACCGTTCCTCTCTTAGATTTGGGATAGAAGAATTTAGGAGTAACTTGAAATAATCCTAATAATTTAATAGTCAAAGGTTCATCTAAAGGTCAAGAAGCCTTCACTTAATTCTTAGGCCCTCATAAAATATAAAAAAGTTTTCGTGCTTTCTTTAGCTTCCTCAGCAAACAGTATTTCTAAATCAAAGCTTTTCTAGCAGGCTCCCAGAACTTTGGTTCCAAGCACAGGATAAGACTTTCACTTTTAAAAGAAATGGCTTGCAGGCTGACTCCTGCTTTAACAAGAATTTTCAACATTATAAACACTGAGCGTGTGACAAATGTGCTAGAACCTGCATGAGTCACTTACTGGGAGAACTTAATATATTAATTATAAAAATCTATTGACTTAATTGAAGGAAAGTGTTTTCTCCTTATGCTTGACTAACACTTCTATACTTAGTGGAGTGTTTAAGAGACTCATCCTTAAGAACTGGGCATCCCAAATATGCCAAGGACTCAGGTAATTTCAGACCAAGAGGATATGCAAGTTGTAAGAAGTAGAAACCCTTTAAAGTCCCCCAGTTTGATAGGTTTCAAGTACCATTTGAGACCCAATCAGCTTCTGCAGATTGACTGCTGATAAATTACCACCTCTCTGAATAGCAAAGACTGCTGGCTTGTGAAGTTTATTTTTAACTGATAGTTAACTTTAACTTGCAGTTATATTTTAATTTATAGTTATTTAAAATTTAATTACCATCATGTCACTCAAAGCTTTGTACAGGCTTTCTTTTTTAAATGGTAGACATAAATCAGTAAAATAAATTAAATGCCACTGACTGCTACGTAGTTATACAGCAAATTAATGAAATCACTCAGGAGTACACAGGTAATATGGGCATAAATAATACTAAATCCAACAAGTGGGGCAAATGTGCTATCAAACCTGCCATGCAGCCATGAGAGCAGCCAGAGGGTACATTGTGAAAAAACAGCCATCTCCTTATTTTAAGCAGCAGCATCTACACCAACCTCAGTCATTAATCCTCAGCAACTCTGCTGCCCTGGCCGTGGCTGTGGTCTCCTGTTTTTCCAGCAGCTCTTTTGATAGCATGCCAGGCTTGTTCCTATTTGAATGAATTAAAAATCACCTTTCTACCTCTTGGACAGATGCAGCTCCTGTGCAGCCATGAAGATTGCCACGCTTCAAAGCTGAGTTTTGGAAAGCACACAATATTCCCTGAGGACTTCAGGAGGACTTTTCCTGGAGCTTAAGGAGGACTTACAGCTTTGTGGCTGCCATTCCCAGCCCCAGCTTGTGTAAAACAACCTTTCTCCACAGGCATTCCTTCACCTAACTCCACAGTGCCACTATTTATGGGCCAAGGTAGCAATCATATCCTAGCTGAGAACTCTCAGGGTAACCCCAAAAAGCCACAGAACGCCGAGATTGTGATCCTGTAAAGCAAAAGCTCTTCCTCTAAATCCCTGCTGATCCAATTCACAAGCTACAGGAGAATATACTGAATTCCAAGGGTAATAAATTTCCAGAGGTGCTGGTTTATGAATAAAATGTAATGCAGGCATTCTGCCCTCTTCTTGTGATCAAGGGGCCCTTTTCTGAAGCCCAGGAATATGAACCCTGACGTCCTAATGCAGTCCTGAAATGGATATTGCAGCTAATTCCTGACTATGTAAATAGCCTGTCCATTTTCAGGTTGATGGGCTATTTTTTCCCCCTCCTAAAAATGTTATGTAGTCCTACTGCTCACTGTTAAACAGCTTCTGAGTTTCACTGCCGAGGTGCTACATGTCAGGGGTGTATGAAGTGATCCTTTTATATCAATTAGCAATTACTGTAAAGTGCTTTGGGGTGAAATGCCACAAAGGATTAGAACTTCAAGGGAAGAATAAGCAGCAGGAGCACATGAACTCATAAATGGCATAGATCCTATTTTATGTAAATTGCCCTAGTAATAAAGAATGAGCAAAAGGTCAGATAAATACAGAAAATGACATATAAGCAGAGTAGTCTCTAAATAGAATATTTTTCCAAGCTTTCTCAAGTACCAGGGTGTCTCTAGGCCAATAGCTCCCTCATCTGAGCATCTGTAACATTCAGTAAAACAATATTCTCCAGTTTTACCACCCTGTGAGTTAATTTCCTTCCAGCCTAACATAGTGTGAGCTCATAAAATCCATCAGAGGAGAAGGAAAATCTCTCATATTTAGTAACAACACAAAAGTGAAACCAAATAAACCTCTCCTCTCTTCCCAAGACATGCACTTGTACTCCCTACACACATCTAACCCCAGGAAGATCATTATTCCTGGAACAATCTTACATATGAGTAAGGAATTCAGACAGAATAAAGACAAAATATAAACTACATGTGATAGCTGGAACACATCAATAAAGTGAGATCATAATACATATTTGAGCAGCCTTGCAATTCAAGATGTTAGAGTTTCTAAAGAAAACTCATATCCTATTTCTGCTTTTCCATATCATAACAAACAACCTGGCATTAGCTGTAAGAGACAAATTGCAATACTTTGTCCATAACACATACAAGGAAAACAAGAAAATGATCACTGATTAAAATAATTTGTTCTGCCACCAATACATCAGATCTACATTTCATTAAACAGTAGCAAAAAGCAGAAGTGAAAAAATTTTACTGTTCATATCTAGAATTAAAATCCATGGAAATTAAGAATTATCTGACTACAACTTGACCAAGGAAAGCAAGAAAAAAGATAGCTAGCAAAGACACAGCAAGTCACGTTCTTATTTTAGTAATGCATTCAATATTCTAGGTAAGAGTAATGCATCATATACAATTAACAATATGACTTTCACAGCACCAATTGTTCATGTATCAGCTCTTCTTTTGTGTTTATCCTAAGAAAACTTCTCACTTAACACCAAAAAATGACACATGAAGAACAAATTATACATAGGCCTTAGTGGAACATTTTAATGTAGTCCCCAAGCATGCAAAAAAATTCCCCATTATAGCATGCAAAATACTTTTATTTAATTATTTAAGAATGTTTTCAAGGCTACAATCACTACAGCTAACAAAATACCTCAAAATCTGTAAAATAAACTAATTTTCTTTCCATTTCTATGCAAAAACTGACCCAATGTCGTTTAGCCTGATTTCCAGGCAGTGCATATATACAATTTCTACATCATTAACTCAAATTCCTATGTATCCAAATGTCTTCCAGTTCTGCTGGGTAAGCATTAGTTCTTTCATGGTATTAAAAATGCTACCTTTTATACATCAGATATTTTTACTTGCTCAGTTGTGAAATGCATAGATACTGCAGCTAAAAGAAAAAAAGATAACCAGCATATAAAAAACACCAAAAAAAATCTTAAAACTACTACTCCTGGGGATTCAAATTTACTCTTTGTAAGTAAGTTCAACTTGATACCCAAAAAATGCAATTATCTACTTGTGCCTATGTTTATATTTTATAAATATTTATGTTTATTTATATTTTGTATATACTTTTATATATGACATTTTTAATATATTTTATATTTATGTATGGTATATGGTATTTAATTCAACTATGAAATTGCAACAGTCTTGCAATGCCCTGTATGCACATGAAACAGGTATGAAAGAAAAGGCAGAAAGGGAAAAAAACATAAATGAGAAAGAGAAATCTCTTGCTAAAGCAGAAAACTGCAAGTCAGCAGATCAAGATTTCCCAATTCTTTCAGAGACTGACTATATTAGCACAAATTAGAAATGAGTCCTCCCATGACTTTTCTTAACTCTAAATCAGGTGATACTTGCCCCTGACCTCAGAGATGCTTCATTTGTTAATATTTATAGGCATTCCTGTCTGTGGAGATGGGGCAGCCTCTGGAGTTAACAAAGCACTGAAGAAGCTTTCTACAAGCAACATTTCTCATTTAAAAAACAAAAATCTGGACTAGAAATATCAAACATACACCAATTGTTTTTCTTGCCGAGTGATTAACACTGTCTTGAGCTGAAACTTGAATGCCAAAGCGATGTTACCAAAAGCATTGTCCCTCCATGGGATATTGGAAAGCAGTTGTGCTAAATTGGAAGTGAGGTGTGCCATACCATTCCCTGTCACCAGCACTGCTGCCCTGCTCTCGCCTCTGCACCATCACCCAGCTTCTGTCCCCTGCAAATCTACTGGAAGCTGCAGGCAATGTGTTTTCCTGGGACAGAAACAGGGAAGCCCTTCTGACAGATGGCCTGTGCCAGGGTTCAACCTCTGTGTCCTCTTTCTCCATTTATTCTTAAAGTTTGAAATGTTCACACATTTATGGAATCGCCAACAAAATGAGCAAGCCAAATCTCAGAATGAGTCATTTCTTAAGAAGCAAGATGCACCAATTGAAAGCAAATTACATTAAAAAGACATTTGTAATGTGTCCAGACTGCATTCTCTGCTCCAGTACAACTGAATTTAATTTTTTTTTTCAAAAACCAACAAAGCTCACACAGAACTGTTTCAATAGCTCGTCAACATCAGATAATTCCTCCCTCAACTTTCTCTATGGATTGATGTTAACTTATTGTAAGTATTTAAATATGTTAATCTTCGATTATATGTGAACTAGTAATTTATATTATTAAGTTATGAAGCCTTCAAATACGCCTCTGAGTTTGGAAAAGTTTATGTTGATGAAATTGCTCTTGCTCACTTCTTCCAATTCTGCTTTTGATAAAAAATGAAAGTGTGGTAATAAAAGAAAGCAAGTGCTGTCCAAACTATTAGGGCATTTCATTTTAAAAAAATCTGATTTATGATGTGGCTTCTGTTAATTTCTGCAATTCTTAATAACCAATCCCACCTTTCAGTTGCATATTTTAAATTAAATATTTGGGAGCTGATTAGCTGCAGCTGATACCAATAGAACACCAGTAAAAATCCCAGATTCTGACTCCTTTCCTAACCAGCTGATTAAGAGTAATGCAAACAGTAAAACAAACAAAGAGTTATACATGAAACAAGTGAGGAAATTAAAGAAAAGTCAAGATACCACTGTGCAGGAAAACAATATAAAAACAAGGTTGTCATTTCATTTACAGGAATTTTGCTCCATTATCTGAAGAGCAAAGAGACTCTTAAGTTTTCATTTCACAGCTACGAAATCAGCCTTCAGAATACCAAAAACCTGCACCACATACCACATAGCTGCTATGGCAATTCTTCATTTACAACCAACAAAATAAGTGAACAACCACCACGGCCTCTGTGTTAAGCAAACAGCACACCTGTAGGTTTGGTAACTGGGGCTAGCATAAAATATCAGGCCACCAAAACCAGAGCTTGGCATTTCTCAAGTCTTCAGATACAGGTGCTCTTACCTCTGCTCCCAGACTCTGTTTAAGGCTTGTAAATCATTCCTAATAACCCATCCAGCTGCGATCCCGCTACACGCAGCATTTTGCAGAATTAACTCAAGCAATGCACTGAGATTTGTCTTTGCCTTGTGCTGTTGTGTTACTGCAGCCAACCTTCTGCTCTATCAAAGGCAGGCTGAAGCCCAGCTCACGGGGTTGCCAGCTTGCCTTTGCTACTGCTGGTACCCCTGCCCCAAAGCTCTGCCATGCTGAGGTGCAGTGCCCAGCTTCTGCCTTCATCCCAAACAGCAGGGCACTGCGCTGCAGCTCCTTAGAAATACCCCCATTTGTGGGCAGGTGCTGCAGCAGCCCTCTTGTTGGAGGGCAGAAATGAGCCAGGACACAGACTCCTTGTGTATCACAGCAGGAAAAGGGCCCTGGTTTGTTCCCCTTCACAGCTCAGCCATCCTGACCCCAACCATTCCCTGACCCTGGCTGCAGCAGCTCCTGCTGCAGGTTTCCCCTGCAGCCTCTGACTGCTGGGGATTTCCTGCTCAGCTCTGACTGCAGGCATTGCTTTGCAGCCTCTGACTGCAGCTTTTCCCCAGCCAGACTGTGACTGCAGGTTCCACCAGCAGGCTCTGACTGCACACCCACACTGACCTCACAGCAGGGATTCTCTCCCCAGGATCCTTCTTCTTCTTGGTGATCCTCTGGTTCCCTCTTGCTCAAGGTCCCTCCTCCCTCATGACTGCCCTCCCCAGCTCACCCACTCCCTTTTCTCACTGATCTTTATTGGATATAGCTGGGACTCATCAGGGATGAGGTCACCTGTATTCCCTTCTCCTACAGGCAGGGACAACAATTTCTTGGCATTTCCAGAGTATTATGGATGGGTGTGGATTTTTGGGGTGGCAGCTGTAGGCAACAGAGTCCTGGCACAGCAGCTTCCCACTCAGAAACAAATACACCAAGTGCAGGCAGCAGCTACACCAGCATCCCTCTGTCATCTGACCAAGAACTGCAGCAGCACTGACAAGGCACAAATACAGCCAAAGTGCAATACCTCAACTCTTTTCCATCAACAAAGAAGTAGGAATTGCAAATAAAAAGCCCCCCAAAAACCAAAAAGGAATGGCGAAGGGTCTGGGACTGGGAAAAGAAGTAGGCTAAGTCATTGGAGCTGAGGCAAAGACAAAACCAGTCATATTCATTTTCATACACTCAGGGTGTTGTGGTGGTTTTTCTTCAAACAACCAAGCCCCAGGGCATCACTTGCTGACTCCTCCCTCAGTGGGATGGGGAGAGAATTAAAAGAATGAGAATAAAATTAAATTAGAAAATCCAAGGGTTGAGAGAAACACAGTTTTAAAGGTAAAGCAAACCCCACACCCACAAGGAAATTAAAACAACACATTTGCCATTTCCCAGGGGCAGATAGGTGTTCAACCATTCCCAGAAAATCAGGGCTCCATCACCCATAAGTGTGACTTGGGCAGACGAATGCCATGACTCGGAATTTCCCACACACACATTTCCTTTTTCTTTGCCCTACTTCATATGCTGAGCATGAGGCCATAAGGTCTGGAACATTCCTGGGTTGGTTGGAGTCAGCAATCCTGGCCGTGCCCCCTCCTAACTCCTTGTGCTCCTCCTGCCCCTCGCTGGCAGGGTGGGTAAGAGGCAAAAAAGGCCTTGACATTGTGTGAAATCTGCTCAGCAATACAAAAAATCCCCAGCATTGTCAAAACTATGTCCAACACAAATCCAAAATACAGCCCCAAACAAGCCACTATGGAGAAAATTAACTCTGTTCCAGCCAAGGCCAGCACAGGTATCTAGATCATCAAGACTCATCTTTGAATCTTAGGCACAAAACAAAAGCCTACACAACGGGAAAAGTTAAATCCAAAATAGAAGAAGGTGGCGATATTTTTATAATTTCAGATGACTCTAATGATTTTTCTTAAAAACCCAAAATATTCAAAACTGGCACTATTGCCCCATTCACACATAGAACCACTTCCTCATGATTGCCCAAGTCACACATAGCTCAGGTGAAAAACCAGATCCCAGACTGCACAAAAGCCTGCACAGAGTAAGGATGCACATCTCATCTAGTGAGTTCTTTCTGCAAGATCTCACTTAAATGTTACCTACTGCATCCAGCAGGATCTAGAAGCTCTTGGAACAGCTATGCTGGCAGTAGTTTCTGAAAGTAGTTTCTGAAGCTATTGCACATACACACCAGTAATGAAGAGGCAAAATCCACGTTAATGCTGCCTGAAACTCTTCCAGGGCACCAATTTGGAGGCAGGGAAATCAGCAGGAGGTAGTAATTCCCCAGCCACCTTCACTGGGGGAATGCTCACAGTGTATTAAGCAGATATCCAAAATAATCTGTGCATGGTTACTTCTCTGATCATGGCTTCACATCTGCAAGGATCACATCGGTCCATAGACTTGGCTTGAACTGTTTTTCCTCTGTCCCAACTGGAAAATTGAGCTGGACCACACCTTAGGGCATCACAGAAGGTGAAACTGCAGAACATGGGGATTCTACTCTGCTCTCATAGGGAATAATACCAGTAGTTCAATACCCACATGAAAAACAGCCCAGCTGAAAAGAAACCTCTCTTCGGAAACACCTTTCTCTGGTTATTCTCAGCTCACAGGTCAGCAATTGAAGATTTCAAAAGTTTTTGGGAGACTAGTTGGTATGATACATTGAGTGATAGTAGATTTTTGTCCCTTCAATAGAACTTAATACCTGTAATTATTTCTAAAATATTAGACATTTTGGACAAACCAATCTCTATTTACACAGTCATCAAAACTGCCTGTACCTCAACCAATGCCTGGGGAAGAATCACACTTGTGCATCTTCAAAGCACTTCAGAAGCCTGAGGAGAGCAGAGAAAGATCAGAAAGGTGTTTCTATCTTCCACAGATCACCCATGCAAGGGCTTTTAATTACAACATTTATAAATTATTTATCTGTGTCTTAAACTACGTGCTTACATATAGGAATACATAACACCACATAAATGTACACATGACGATCCTAGAGATGTATATTTTATAAACAGAAGTTTGGCTTCAAAAGCTATTTATTCTTCTAAATATCTCTTCCCTCAGGATCCCCTTTGTCAGCTATTACACTTCTACGTTTTTTCTTTTCCTGCATCCTGGAGTGGTAAAGTTGGAAGGCAGGATAACAGGAGAGGAAAGGGGGGAAAAACAGGAGAGGAGAGGAAAGGAAAGGGGGGGAAAGGAGAGGAGGGAAGAGGAGAGGCACAAAGCAGCGCCCAGTGTAGCAGATGCGGGGGAAAGGCAGCGCAGCAGCTGAGCCTGCTTTGCACTGCGGGCCCCCGGAGGGTCCCGGCAGCGCCGCGGTCCCCAGCGGGGCTCAGCAGAGCCCGGCACAGGAGCGCCACTGCTCCGCCCGAGGGATCCGAAGGGATTTCTTTCCAAGACTCTCAAACTGCATCTGTGTGGAACCGAGCACAGCCCCAGCCAACATGACCTGGTTTCCTTTTCGGTTTGCTCGACGGCTGTGCGACATTCAGACAATGGCTGTCAGACATTCAGGTTCTCTCTCGACCCGCCAAGACGTTTTCCTACCCACTCAGGATTTGGGGGAGGTCTGCTGCCTGCTGCACAGATTTCTCATGTTTGCAGCCGATGCTTTCTATCGCACAATTGAAAATTACTATCATTTTAAAGCAGGAATTAATTTTTTCTACAATTATTATCCCCCCTCTCCAATACATCACTTCAGATTTTAAAGCCAAGAAGATTTGGAAACAGCAATCGTTAATTTTGAAAGATTAAGACAAGAACAACCCAAATTAGTTTATTTCTGTTTGGTTTTTTGTTTGGTTGGGGTTTTTTGAGGGGTGTTTGTTTGGGGGAGGGTGGTTTTGTTTGTTTGCAGTTTTAATTTAAATTCTTGGATACATACATATAAATTTTAACCACTTGAGAGACAAACAGGGCAAAGGAAAACAAAGAATATCTCGTCAGATTTATATCCAAGTATTGCAGAGCATTAAATTTTCCTTTGTCCTTTTGCTGGTAAGTTACAGTGAAAAAAAGAATTTTTTAATTTATACTGCAAATATTAAAAATAATCCAAAACACTATCAGAGAAAAATCATATTACATTCTGAGAAGACAAAGTAACAACTCAGAAGCCTGGGGAATGAGAGACTCAGCTGAATCAGTAACACAAGGAGTGGAAGTATCTCAGAAAATGGGAAAAAATGATGGGAAGCCTGAGGTGGAAAGATGCACACAGTAACATTGTTTTCAAAATATCCATAATATACAGAAGGGGGAACTGAAATCTCCCACAGCAATTCCCATGTAGGTTGCAAAGATGTGTGGAGGATCTTGTTCATTACCTGCCATGAAGTGTTGCTACGTTTTCTGCAGATATATTTTGATGATGGCTAAAGCAATGCTATCAACACACTGCATATTAATTGCTCCCAGGAGACAGCTCTCTCCTCATTTCCAAACTGATTATTGCCCATTCTCCCTCAGTGCTATCAAAATGCTACTTGTTCCTAAATCTTCCACTGAACAAATCAATCACCCCCAACACAGAGGCCATCAAGTTAGCGGGTGTGTGTCTGTTATCACAATTCACAGGTAAAAGTTTTCTTTACAGAATCACAGAATCATTTAGGTTGAAAGGGGTCTCCAAAAGATACTCTGTCCAGTCCTCTGGCTTGTCCAGTCTGGTTTTGAGTCCTTCTAGGGACAGAAACCTTAGACATTTTTCCTCCTTACATTCTGGGGAGAAGTCTGCTATCTTTTCAGGCATTTTATTCTGAGAAAGTAATTTCTAAAATTCTTTAGGATCCTTCAGAATTTAACAAACCCCTATACAGTAAGAATAAAAGATAATTTTACACTATTTCACTAGTTGAACTAAGAATGTCAGAGGGTTTTAAAAATATATATGTATACCTATACACATATTTACAGAGGAGAAGCATTAACTTGTGAATAGAATATACATATCAGTACCTATTAGAGCTACTATGCCACCCTCTTTTCAGACTATTAAAATTAATTGTATTAAATGATGTCTCAAGTGGCATAATGATACCTTGTAAAAAAATCATTGTTTGATCCAAGATCCAAGTGAAAGGGAACAATAAATCCCTAACATTTACTCCTCACTTCATTTTCTCAAGCTTATTTTTTTCATTACAGTAGAGAAGTTATAAGTCTGAATCACAAATATTTAGAATTTTACATATTAAAAATTCAATCATAAAGCTCCACCAAGTGGAAATACTTAAAACTACACTAAGCAAATTCATGAACAAAAATTCACGTCCTAATTACAACCAATACTCACAAATCCAATCCTATTCAATGAACAACAAATAGGCTATCCGTATTCCTATAGCTCATCATTTTTACCAGTGTACACTAATCACATTGATTGGAGTTGGAGGGAAGGATAACTTAATGATTAAGATATTTAGTGTTCCCTCTGGTTAGATCTGCTCCTTTGAAACATTTATTTTGCTGTGTCCAGTGCAGACTAAAATCGTCTCTTAACACTGATTTGACTTTTCAAAAAATTCACCTGACTTGCTGAAATTTCTTTGGGAAACTTTCATTTCTGCTTCTTAATAAGAAATTTTAGTTATTTACACAAATTTGCAGTCATTGCCATTTTAGGCAGCCTAAGATTCTCAGACCAATGTAGTTTGTTAAACGCTTTGCTCTTTCTTACTATTGAAATATTCATCATCTGTGTAATTTTAACAACCTGATAAAAACTGTTAAAAGCATAGTGGTGCTGCCCAGCAGGTAGTGCCATTTTTAATGAAACCATAACTGTCATAAATAAATAATCAGCTCATGAAGTATTCAAGATGTACCTCAACTTCCATAAGAAAATTTGTTTTGGTGTGGGACTGCAAAACATGCCAAGACTGTTCTCATCCAGTAAAAGAATTAGCAGAGAGATATTTCAAGCTAAAGTTTGTTCTCAGAACATTTGAACTTGACTGTAAAGCACAGAATAAGTAATGGGGTTTTTTACATACAGAATTCAGAGGGATCCAAACCCACTTGGTATATTTGGTAACATGATGCCTCTCTCACAGTACAGCAGAAATGTGAACTGGTACCTTGCTTTTCAAGCAACTCCCTTCCTTCTGAATGCACCATCCCAATGTACCAGTGAGGTCATTTAATACATGCCAGGAGACTTCTCCCAGTGCAATGTGGGTCTCTGCCTGCATTCAGAGACCAGCACTCAAAGTTACCAGCACAGTAACTCAACCCCATTTGATACAGCAGAGAATCCAAGACCCACAGCCAGTTTGTGAAGGCCAAACACCATCACACATCAGTGTGTCTGCATTAACATTTACTTCAGATCACATGAGCCTTTTGAAGGGAATTGCAACCCCCACATTTACTAATATATATGTAGCTTTGCTTGGCTCAGTCCTTTGGCTCTGGGTTCGGTTTTGCATTTCCTTGCTCTTGTTTTGTTTCCCAAACCTTAGGTTCCCACATTTACAGATGTACTGGAAAGAAATTAAATACTATTTCCTTATCATGAAGGGGAAGTGTTTTCTACACTGCCACTCACTGGGCAACAAGGACCTTAAAATGGTGAATAGTAAATGATCCAATTAACTACAGGTGATGCCTTAGGATTTAGCTTTTTTATTTTTCAGATCCTGTACTGCTTTAGTGTATAACTCTAAAACTCCAGGGCCTGTCAGGTACTCTTCTCTCATTTTATTCAGACAAAACAATTCTTCTCTAGGCCTGAAACTCAAGGACACCTTATTGTCTCAGGCCCCAAGAGCTGTAAACAATAGTGAATTGGGGGGAGAAAACTTGGACTAAATGACTTCATTACCTGAAATTGTAATTGGAGGATTAACCCCTGATATGTTATTGGACCAAAGTTACAACTGTATGAAAAACTCACCACCATCATCCATCTCAGGTGTAGCCCCTCAGAGGCTTTAGAACACCCAAGGTGCACCTATTGAAGGCCTTCAATAAATAGCTGCTTTTATTCTCTTAATTTTGTCTAGCCCCTGTTTCAGGTAGCCACTCCAAGGCATCACAGAATAACATCAGTGCAATGCGAAATCACGACAAGGTAGTCTATGCACAGAGGACTAAAGCACAGCAAGATAATTAAAGATAACCAACACAGTTATGTGGAAAGCAGAGCATGACAAACTTTTTAAAATACATACTGCTAAACCCAGCTGATAAGGTAACAGGGCTGACAGTAACCATGGCCTGTAACAAATGTGATTGCATGATATTTTCTTGAAAGCAGGGCATTTCCATAGTGACATCTCTCACTATACAAAAATTAATGAGGTTCACCACAAAGGCTGAAAACCAGTGAAGAGAGATCACAAAAAAAATATGTTACTGTGGAATGATTTACGAGGGATATTTTTAGTAGTCTCAGAGACTTTGGGCCAGTGCTGCTATTTTTGTCAATGACTGGAAGAAAATGGGTCAATATAATATCACTGGTAGCAATATCTATAATATCACTACAACAGAAGTCATTGACTTGGGCCATATCTGTTACACAAGCCAGCTAATCCACTTGTATTTGGTAGTATTAGCATTCAAGTTCATACTTTAAGATGCAGATCACTTTCAAGTTGGCAACCTCATCCACAGCCTAAAAACCCCACAAATAATTACATTATTTGGAGGTAATGATCAGTAAAAACCAGGAAATGGAAATTCCTAGAGCAAAACTTGTTTTATATGAACAGCAGAAATCCTGAGGAGATGCAGTGATGAGAGGGAATCAATGCAAAGAACTGAAACTATACCTTGTACAGTGCTGCTTTAACAGGTATTTAACTAATAAAAGCCCAGAAGAAGCTCCCAATAAGCTATCCACTGTGAGAAAGATGACTTCTGCCCATAAGCCTGGAAAGGCTCTAATCAATGGGCTGTTTCAGCTGGCAGTGAGGAAGAGAATTCAGAGATCAGCAGATATTTGCACAAGGAAAAAAAATCCAATAAGCTATGGATCTTTAATCCAAAAGCAAAAGACCTAATCAGGATGCAATCTCCAAAAGCCAGAGCTGGGAAAACTGACTTAAAGAGAATAACAGCAGCAGTGATTAATTACTGGCACCATACACTCAAGATTCTTCAGCACCAGAAAGATTTCTTCCAGAAACAGACTTTTCTTTCCAAATAGAGCTGCTGTAGCTCAGGCAGGAATTACAAGCTCCATAACAATTTATTAATCAAAAATGCCTGTTCCAAGTAACACAGGTCAAGCCACTTGAACAGAAGGGTCTCACTGGTGTTTGAAAATCCAAACATCTATGACAGCACCCTAGCCAAGAACTGGATTTCTCACTCTTTAAACATACCTTTGTGCTAGAAGCATTAGCAATGCAGCACCTCTGATACATTTTTCTAGGCTGATAATTGAAATTTCAGATAAAATATGGTTTATTTATGCTCATTGACGCACTCAAAATAATTTGCAAAGAGCAAAGGCATCAGGCTGAGTGAACAGAATAATGGCTCTGCATCTGTAGTGTTTTTGTACAGGTTCCTGTTATTCTTTTCACTCATTTGAATCAATCTGGATCATTTCTGCTTACCTGAAAGTAATATTTTTTCAATCATTATATCCTGTTGTGTGGGAATATCTTCTCTTTATTTTGTTTCATGGGAATAGAGAGTTATGATCACAAATTAACACCACGATCAAACAATAGCCTTCAAAGAAACTGCAGTTGTTACATTCAAAACAAGAATCCTTTGTGGAGTGCAAGGTTTTAAAACAAGACTTTGTGACTGCCCTGGCATTTGTTTTCAGCCTAATAAAAGTCATTTCTGACCATTAACAGTTCATGCAGTTGACTTACACCAGTGGATGAAAAAATAACTCCTTACAGGGAGACTCACTAGCCAAGCACTTGTCACCAGTGCTCCTCGAGACGCTTTCAGCTGTGCCAAAGTGAAACATTCCTGAAGGCCAAGCTGTTTGGAAGGCAGCATCACTTCTGTGGAATTCCTGAACTGCAGTAATGTGCATAAGCCTTGTATAATAAATAAATTACCATTCCTTCCAGCACTTAAAGCACCTGAATGTAGAAGTACCAACTTATCCCTTCCTCAGCTGTGCTTCTGTTTTAAATTATCCTACCAGCAGTCAAGGTGACCTGCTGGACTTCCTGCCCACGTGGTATCAGACTGCCATTATTTTCTCTTGAACTGCATTTAGCAAAGCAAAACACAAGTCAAACACTTTTTCCCATATAATAATTTAGAATAACCTCAACAGAAAGTAATGCAGTTGTCTCATCATATGCGTTATATCCTACTCCCTTTACCCTCTCAAGCTATCACCTGAATTATGTTTATCCAGGTATTTTAGGAACATCAGCAGCGTTTCAGGTGAGTGAGGTTGTGGGTTGAGCTCCAATTTGCCAGCAGCTGGTTTGTTGTTTCATGTAAATTCAGGTTTCCAACCAGGCAGAATGAAGGGCAATGCCCAGTTTATTATGGCTGTGCTCACAGTGCAAAAGGCATTGTCAGTAACCCTGCCAACCCCCGTGGTTTTTTACTGGCAGTTAGCTAATGGCTAAGCATGACCAAGCCTCGAGGACTGAGACATGCTGAACGCTTACTAGACATTTTGGAAGTAAAATAATGTAGTTTTTTTACATCTCCGAACAGCATAACATTGTAAAAATTTTATACAAATTAAGAAATTACAAGAAAAAGAATAAAAATTAGTCTATGACAAGAAAGACAGTACCTCACAAACTAATCACCTTTTTCAGTCAATTCAACTTCTGCAGAATGGAACTTCAGCAGAATTTTTTCCCTACTCTACTACATAGAATGTGGATATTTTAGGAAAAAAACTCTTTATAATTAAGAAATGTAGGACATGTAAAAAATCATGCTCAAAATCCAGCCCCAGTTTCCTAAGAAGGCCTGTTTTGCAGAGGTATTGTAAACAAATCCATTGAACTCGTGAAAGAGAAGTGACTTTAGGAGTGCTCCAGTTGCACCTCCTGAACTGTGTTTAGACTTCATAGCTGATTCCAGGATTCCTGGCTGTGTGCTGCCCTCCTCCCAGACAGCTAATCCCTGTCCTCTGACCTGTCCCTGCCCTGTTATTCCATGGGGTCCGTGCACAACGACCCCCCTGCCCTGGCAAGCCTCTCCAACTGTTTACAAGAGGGCAGAACCCCTTCAGTTCTCTTCCACAGGCCTTGAGGAGACAGGGATAGGCAACAGCTTCTTAATGTTTTTCATTACATTCTTCATTAGACAAGGAAGTAATTCCACGGTTTTAAAATCAAATAATGTTTTTCATATATCTTTCACTTCCTCTCCCACTATCTCCCCATATAGGCTCTCAGGTTTATTATTATAAATCTGTCATTAAACCAAAAAAACCATAATATGTGAAGGCAAGATTCCTGAGCTCGCCCCACACAATAAGGCAAACATCTCAAGAAAAACTGAATAGAAGTTTGCTTTTGTCAGGTTAATGTAACATGCTAAATAAATTCCTTTATGCCAGCTACCAGCAAGGGTTGTGATTTTAGCTTACGGTCAGATCTCAGAAGACAAAAACAACTAACAACAGCAAATTGAAATACTCTTCAGGTGGATAACCTAGTAAATAACTTTACTTCAAGCATGAGACTGTCCCTTCAATTCTAGATTTTTGAAAGCTTTGTTTATTCCACTTTGGATGTTCAGTCTTAGCCAAGGTATTCCTGATTTAATCTGATGAAAACATAAACCGAGCTCAGGAATTGAAATGGATGAGCAATTCTCTCTGTGTTCCACTCAGTGAATCTTATAGACATTGCAGTACAAAAACATTTCATATAAGAAAACCCAAACAAACCCTTGCTGTTTGTCCATGTACCAAAGGGTTTTAGGAGCTGTGTGCTGTGCACATGCAAGGTGTGAATGCCATACTGTGTACAGCTGTCCACTGTACAAGTAACAAATAATGCTCAAGACATTTGGCTAAATGCAAATCAAGTTTTTCACTTTTTTTAGCTGTAAAGTCCAAGTCAGCTCATATAACATTTTCTTCATCAAAAAAATCTGAATCATCAGAACCCTCTTGGTGAGCAGGCTAATGGGAAGTGTACTTCAGGAGTAATCTTGGCTCTCAAAAGTCAAGAACACAATGAACCTGCTGTCTTTCTAGACAAGCCATATTACAATCTTGTGTGCTTTACATTTAAGTTTAGTACAATGTTAAAAGCATTTGGTTTCCCAGCAATTTTTTGAGGTATATTACCTGAATAAAGTGGGCCATCTGATTTTTCAGACATACAGTATCAAAGAAAAATATGTATTTTAAGCCTTTACACTTCTTGTAGTTTAACCCCAGCCAGCAGCCAGGCTCCAGTTAGCCCCTGGTTCACTTCTCCACCAGTGGGCTCAGGGAGGAAATGGGAAGAATAAAAGGTAGAAAACCCATGGGCTGAGATAAGGACAGTTTAGTAGGGGAAGCAAAAGCTCTGCACACAAGCAAAGCAAAACAGGGAATTAATTCATTGCTATCCAAGGTCAGGCAGGAGTCCAGCCTTCTCCAGGAGAGCAGGGTCCCATCACAGGCAACATTGGCTTGGGAGGACAAACACCATCACCCCAAATATCCCCTTTTCCTCCTTCTTTCCTCCACCTCATACGTTGAGTATGATGTCCCATGGCCTGGAATCTCCCTCTGGGCAGTTGGGGTCACCTGTCCTGGCTGTGTCCCCTCCCAGGCACCCCCAGCTCCCTCCCCAGTAGTTCACAAAAGCAGAGAAGGCCTTGGCTCTGTGCAAGCCCTGCTCAGCAATAACAAAAACATCTCTGGATTTGTGCTGAGCCAAGGGCTGATAACACAAACACAGCCCAACACCCCACTTCAAAGAAAATTAACTCTACCCCAGCTGAAGCCTCCTCCCCAAAATTCCCCTAATCAGTTCATACTTTTGAAAATCTGATGGAAACACATGAGCGCTACTTGCAGAACCTACAACATCCATAGCAAGTTAGGGAAGTTATTATAGGTTCAAGGAATTCCAGTTACAAAAACCCTGGTGTTTGTATTGCTGGTTTTTAGAGCAAAATGTCTGCTACTTCACATTCAAAAGTCAACATTGTCATTAAAAAACCACCAAACACAAAAAATCAAAACAACAACCTCAAAAAAGCTGATCAGCCCCTTTCTGAAGAAGCAGAAAGAGTATAGACACCATAAAGGATTGAATATATCTTCTTTAGTAAAATCTGCTTGTGTCTGAGGACTTTCAAGGTCCAATCCAAATTCTCAAAGTCTGAAATTCTTCGATTTACACATAAATTGGATTAGGCTCTCAACTGTTTCTTTTATAGAACTCAAATTACCAAAATGATTAGCTGCAATGGCAACCTAAAGTTACACTTGTACCAGGTTTACCAGTACAGAACTTCATTTCACTTTTCATTTTTCCTTAAATGTCACTCAACAGCATTGAGATTCCAAACTGACCTTTGTCTTTACACTAATAGCTTTTCTTATCAGCACCAAAATCACTACATCTTCCACACAGCTGATCTGTCACTGGAATAATCCTCTGTTTGGAATAATCCTTTACCCTAACATTTGGTGCTGATATTAATAAATTAAGAACTAACAGCCAAATAATTACCCTTTCACCTAGGAAAACACTGGTGGCCACCACAGAATGCTGCCTCGGTGACACTGTGTTGTGCCCTGTGTAATTGATGTAAATGTGTGAGGGGACACTGGTGTGTTCCCTGCACTGGCTGTCACTTCCACACACTATTTGTCTCCATAGGATGGCAGAGGCAGGATTTTTTACTTTTACTGCCAGGATTTTTTTGTTTGTTTATTAGACAACAACTCTCCTTCTAATGGCAAACCATTTATTTATAATGACAAGAAAGATAAAGCTTTTTTTTCCCCCCCAAAATGCTACACATATGGGTGCTGCATAACATTATCTTACATTTCATTTCCAGATAAACTTGAACCTTGCCACAAAAGCCAAAAAATATTTATTCCCAGCTTGTATATATAAGGTGTACGACTGAAAATTGGCAAATCTTCCTTGCCTGTTAGCAGCAAATGCATCGTAAATTACTGCGCATAGAAAAATTCAGCATTTCACCTTGCATAAGCATATAACTCATAGAATACTGCAGATGAAGGAGCAGAGATCTCTCTTCTCCACCACCAATAAATTAACCTCCAGCTTTGTTTTATACATCTGCCAGCACAGTGGTGAACTGAGGTGTTGCAGGCGCCATTGTGATGGACTAAGGAAATGCTAAGGTCTGGTGCTTTACCTCATCAATCTGGAACCCGAATGGAGCTTTCCCCGAAGGTTGCCTCCAAACACATTCCTGAGGAGCACTGACTGGTGACCAGAGCGTCTGGCTGGAAAAAAAACAAGTTCTGCAGCACAGAAACAGTGTTAACAGCTCTTCACCAAGACGTGTTACCTCTTCAAGGATATCTTTTCACCAGTGCTGAGTGAGGGGCTGACCTCTCCTTGCAGCAGATAAAATAGTCTGAAAGCAATGCCTGGGATTTCTTTTCTTTTTGAATTAACAACGTAATATATTCACACAGTACATTTTCACATTTTGCCCCCACGTTGTTCGGGATCTTATCAAAGTTACAGACTGGACACAGGGCAACCACTGCCACTGCTTGCCCACTTCCTTAACATATGCCATAGAAAGTGCCATGAAAGGATATTCCTTCCACAGCATTTAGGGCACCATATGGAGCTAGCTAGCAGACATGGATTTTGTTCTCAGTATGTTCAGTGACCCTAGGGAATGCCTTCCTGCTTCGCTTTCTTTTTCCACAGCCTAGAAATGACAATACTTTTTTTTTTTTTTTGGTAAAACTGTAAGATTTCTAATAAGAAAAGAAAAGATGTTAAAGAGGACAGTATAAATGTCACTGTAAGGAATTCTTTTACCAACAAAAAGATTTAGCTGAGTTCTACCTACAACAGAGGCTAATAATAACAAACATTATTTACAAAGGATAAATTAAACTGTATAAACTGTCACTGAATTATCTAATTGGCATTTTCTCTCTCCCAAATGCACTCCAGATCAAGTATGTATTCACAACGTCTCTTAAGTCTTTAAACTATTTATAACTCTCCTAAACACTGAAATAATGTATTTACATCAGGATTAATCATCACTATAATTTAATTAGCATTTGACAAGAATTGATTTGGCAGAACTCTTCCCTTAAAAATAGGAAATGGCCATAAACCAGGGGAATGGCCATAAACTAAATACACTGTTTTTTCTCTCCATCTGCTTCTGGTAAGATGCATTCTTCAACTGCTAATTCAGTCAAGATCTCAGCTTCATTTATCCAGTTAATTAGAGTCAGATGCTGACAACATCAAGGTGATAAATCAAATCTGGGTATGCAGGCAAAAAGAAAGCTGCTGCTAACATCAATGTACATGTTTTGATTTCTTACAGACCTACATATGAAACAAGGATAAGCCAGTAGCACACTGGGAGCAGAATTACAATTATACCCATAAAAGATGTTCTAAAAGTCGGGTACTAAATCAGTAACCATGTAAAGACTTGGGCTCAACAGCCAGATCTAGAACTTCACACTACTGCCAAGCTGCAGAAGAAACTGAAGTGCTGTGTCCCACTTTTAGGGCACTGGCTCCAGCTACTGTGCTTGATATAGCAAGTTGCTTGCCACCTCCTTCATTTATGTTTCAAAAAACAGTGGTGCTGACCCCTGTATTTTGTGGAGAGCCTGACCATCCAACCACTCACCCCAGAGCACCCCAGACAGATCCTTCCTCTGGGATCCAGCCACCCCAAAATGCCCCAGACGAGCACAGAGAGGGCAGCTTGTGGCACACAAATATGCAATTCCAGCATCTGCAGAGTCTAAAACACCCAAAGGTGTATGCAGTCTGGACTACAACCAGACTAAAGCAGCACAGGTGCTGGGGCTTACAGGTATGTTCCTGAGAACCCACACCTTTTCAGAGAGCAGAAAAGAGATGTCAGTGATCTCATCTAATGTCTTTTTTGTGGGCTTTTGTTTGTTTGTTTACTCTGAGGGACCGCATCTGTTTCACTGACAAAGAAAGCCGATCACAATGAATGCGGACTTAGAAATTGCAGAGGAGAATGTGCCACTAGAGTAGCTCCTTCTACATTCTATATTCACACTCAGATGAACCAAGAACTCTGGGCAGATTGAGAATATTCCACAATACTAAGAAAACCTCAAAATTAAAAGACAAAGCATTGCAGCATATGATTTTCTCCCAACAAAAAGCAAACAAACCAACCCTTAGCTCTAGAGCAGTGAACAAGTTGTCTCAGAGTATAAAGAGTAAAAGGACCCTTGGGGTTTCTATTGAAACCATATAACAATGTTGAGTATCAGTTCTACGATGATCTATATGCACAAAGCATACACATTGTTAAAGGATATATAGACTGCGGGGTCAGTGAGTTCAGCCCCAAACTACCAAAGTGTTTTCCCATGTCTTTGGTAATATTCCATAAGTAAGCCAGTATTTCTTTTCCCTCTGCTTTAGAAAGAGTTCTACTCAAATTAACTTCTCTAACTACAACCCACAGGCAAACCAAAAGCTTTTTTTCAAAGTTCTTTTTCAGGTAGCAAAAGATTCATTTCAATCCCCAAACTTGACAAAAACTCCTCTGCCCATGAAAACCTGCACTATACAGTGGCATTCCTCAGCTCCCATCCCCAATGTATCCTTTCTCAAGGTCTTGCAAGGTTGCTACATTTCAATTCACATGTCAAGTATGGCCTCGACATTATTATCTGACCACAGTGCCAGTGATTTTCGTTTTACAGACCAACAGCCCTCCATCAGAAGCACAGGAGCTGAATGCTGGTTCTCAGAATTAACATTTGTCTTTTGAGCATCCAGTGCAGAAGTTTTAGTTACTCACCCAACTACAGAACAACTTCAAGTGCTACAATTCACAGGATCAGGACGTTCACAGCAAAAGGTTTAAGATCATTTTAACTGTCTGTGGGTAACTTAAAGAGATAATGTTGGATATCTGAAGAAAAAGAAGTTTGTCCAGAGCTAACATGCCTTGAAACAGCTGAAGAGGCAAAAAGCAGACTTACACAGGAAATTGCAGTTTCTTTTCTAAATGCCCCAATTCCACACTGATACCATGTGGCACTCCTCTCCCATCTTCCTCTGGATTCCTGTTGACAGCAATTCACTGCCTTTACTTAAAGGAACTTTAACAACCTCAGACAAAAACATCTTGGCAATAACGGCGAAAAACACACCATTCATTCTGGCAGGTACCACAGACATCTGTTTTTCAGGTGCAAGACTTGAACAGCTCAAGCAAGAGAATCAAAAGAGCAGCCAAGGTGAGGAATATGAGAGTGGGACAGGCAGGCATTGTTATCCTGGGATGTGCCCACTCTGGATCCAGGCAGTAAGACAATCTCAAACCCATCTGCCCAAAGGAAAAAACTTGTGTTAATTGGCAATCCTGCTCCTCCACAAAAAATACTGAGCTTTGGAAAGAGTGGAAGTAAATATATTTTTGGGAACCACTCTTCCTGTCCTGAAAAATCTTGTCTCTGAGAATTGCAGAAGGTGGGTGCCCTCCCACACTGTGAGCTGATGGGATGTTCTGAACTCTCAGGAGAGACAGTTTATGGACAGGTCACACAAATTATTACAGTTCTATCCTGAGGCCTGTCATCAACCCAGTTTTCAAGGCAATATGCCACAAACCAGTAATGGAAACTGGTGCTATAAACAGCCCAGACTGGTCCTTGGCACATTGCTCAATTTCACTCCATGGTTTATGCACAGAACTTAACCCATGTTAAGCTTACACAGAACTCATGTTTCCAAAACATTCACGTTTCCAGGCTTTGGGAGGAAACAAACACCTTAAACTACCTTTTTCTTTCAGCTACAAAAGGAGATAGCACAAATTATTTACCTCAGAGTGTCCTCAATATTAAATCACAGTGAATATTTTCACCAATAACCTCAAATTTGTTGGAGGCTTTGGTCATTTTTGTTACAGCATGTGTGATCTACAAGTATCATCTCCAAGGACTTGATCTGCACAATATTCCACTAAACAAGGTGAATTTCTCAGAGATAGGGTCTCACTTCAATAAGATACAGCAAAACTGTTCCACAATTAAAGTAAATGGGAAGCAAACTTGACCTGACTACACAATTTACACCCACCGATATGAGGGAAAAGGGTAACCCCATTAAAAACTCTTCTTGCTGGACCTGTTTCTTTTGTGTTGGGTATAATTAGTAAAGTGAATTATCAGTTTGATGCCTTCTGGGTTTCTAGTCTTATTCTTGCATAAGGATTTTTACACATTGATGCATCAATTGTTCTCCAAATGGGAAAGTGTTTTCATAAACACTGCTCAAATATACACAATCTGAACCTAAATATTGAGCCTCTCAAGTATATATATTTTACTTTTATAAAAAGCATCCAAAATTTCTAGTTGCTTACTTCAAAAGCCTCACTCTTCCTTAAAGTAAACTGTTATTTTCCGTAGTATTTGACAATGCACTCAGACTTCAAAATTTATACAAGCAATATGTCAGTTTTTACCAGAGTATCAACACAAGCTATGAAACAAGATTCATTCCAAGCCAGCAAATGATCTCATTTCATACGCACGTTCTCTATCTGAGTCCAAGCCCCTACAAGGCGAGCACACAATGCAATTTCCTGCAAAAGAAAACCACTGAAATTAGTCAGGGTGACAAGAAACTCAGATTAGACTCGGCAAAAGGTTCACAAAGACTTAGCCAAATTGGTTGTTTCTGATTTTTAATGACACCTAAAATCGTGTTTGAGCCACTCCAGTTGAAGCAAGCCCCTGTTTCTGCTCCAGGCTGATTCTCAGTCACAGTACCATGAACCAGGAGGTGACAACTGACCTGCAATAACAAGTCCTTACTGAGGTGTTATGCATAAAGACATTTATGTAGATAATTAGCAATGCCCACCAAAGCATCTGCTGTAATCATAATTCTCCCAAAAAAACCACTAAAAACTTCATGCTCACTAAACATAACAATACTGCTTCAAAAATGATGATACACATGATTCAAAGGATGAAATGCAAAATACAAAGGACAAAATGATCCCTGCAAACCAAAATGTATTCTCCACATGAAAGAAGAGGTCAAGCTAAGACAGTTTACATATATCATAGATCTCTACAGGAAACAAACCTAAAAGCCATGAAAGAAGGGGCACAGCAGACATATCCACATAACATTAGTAATTAAATATGCATTGGAAAATCCATGTATAAGTGTATTTCTAAACCTAGAAATTTATCTAGAATTAATTTCACAACCATTTAGTTGTGAATAAGCTAATCCAGAATTTTGAGAAACATGAAAAAATTTATTTATAATTATATTGTAGATTTTAACCTAATGGAGACAAGTTAGAAACACCTACAGCCCCACCGAAAACAAGCTGAACTGACAATTCACTGTGGTTTTGTGTCCATATTTGTTAGCCTACAATAATTAATTTAATTAACAGAATGATCAAATAGTTTCATTAGGCAAGCACAAAGCATATCAAATCACCTTCTAAGAAACTAACAGAACACAATTAAGAAGGTTTCATTTGGAAAATTTCTATTAATGCATGTTTCTTTTTGGGGGCAGGAAAATGACCCAACTATGAATTTAAAGACATTTTCTCTTATTATTTATAATTGCACTCTAGTCTTTTCTGCTGTTACACTTTGCTTCTCTTCATTTAAAATGAAATGAAAGTGATCTAACTTGTGCTGCCCAGCATTGGGAAGAGGAGAAATCATCACATTCTGGAATAGTTGAATGCAGTGTTTCCACAGTTTGAGATTTTTGCAGGGATCTGAGGCAGAGGACGTGTGATAAATCAACTCCAACTTAATTTCAGGAGGCTTGCTTTATTTTCTTATACTTGAGTTGCTTTTCCAAATGAACACAAGAGGGCACAGCTCATGTGCAATCTCAGGCTGTATTCATATCCAGTACAAGCCAAATTAAAATCAGTTCTTCCTACATGCAAAGCAGGCCCCTGTGGAAAGCTCACATGCAAAAATAAGGCAAAGACAGGAAACCTCACATACAAATAATTTCAGGTACTATATGAGAACTGAAATGCTGTAAGTGAAATAGCCTAAGATTTCCATATGATAAAAGCAAATCAAGACCTCAGAAGCAATGTGTAGCACGTACAAGTTAAAGTATCTATTTCAGGAAATCTGACACTGATTCAACTAACATCTGAAGATTCTGAATATAAAGCATCCTGGAAAAGGAAATACAGAATGACTCAGGAAAAGGATCAGTCTGATAAGGGTGGGGAAACAAAATGAGAATATAGGATTCTTCCCTGCACTAATCCCTTGAGACACAGCTTATCAGTCTATTTTTGACACGATTATTTTAAAAGTCAGAGGATGAAAGACTTACTAGTTTCTGTACTGTACAATAGTTCATCAGGTGTTCCACTTAAATATAATGTTTGTGCTCCAAGAGAATCCAAAGAAATTTTAAAATTTAGTTCTAAAATCTGTCTGATAGCCAACAACAGAACAAGCCTTTAAGTTCAAAAGAAAGACATTTTAACTCTATAGGGCTGGTAAGCAATACACGTATTCAAAAACGCCGTACAAGCCCCAGGAAGCTGGACAAAGTCAGGGCTGATAAGAAACCCAGTTCAAAGCTGACTTAATTCTTCTACTGCAGCTTCCACTCACAGCTTAAACACCTTCCACAAACATCTCCCAGTGCAGAATTGGACAGGTAAAACCCCCCAAGTTCCAGGCCAAATCCTCACCACTCTGTGAAGAGCCTGGGCTCAGGAAAAAGCACCATGCCATGCATAAATCTGCAGAAGTATCCACTCATCCAGGGATAAACCCCACAGTGGTGTGGTGGCAGCACTTTGTGCATCACCCTGCTCCTAAAAGAGCAGTGATACTCCCAGCAGGAAGGCTGGTCCCTTTTGCCAAGTTTGCCAGCGCACCTTTCTTGCCATATCAGTTGCACTATTTACAGTCCTCCCTCCTGCCTTCAGAGGAGCCAAGCCCATCCATTCACCTGCCCAAAGAAGAATGGTGCTATTAGGGCACATGATCATGTTAACAATAAATCACAGAATAGTTTAGGCTCGAAGAACATCGAGTCCAACAGCAACCCAGCACTGCCAAGTCCACCACTAAACCATGTCCCCAGGTACCACATCTGAATCTCCAAGCAGCTCCTGCTTTTTGCATTTATTGACAATTCATATAAGCAGTGAACTGCTTTGTCTTCTTGGTTTAAAAGCACCTGTCTTCATGGGGAAAGTAAAGCCTAAGGAAATTCACTGTGAGGTCTGGATGAGAAAGATGCAGTCTGAAAAGCAGCTCACGAGAATCATGCAAATGAAAATAGGGGCTGACAGCAACTGTGCAGTGGAAATCTGCTCTAGAAAAAGACTAACAGACAGGCATGATTGGGGCATGAGTTCAGTACATATGCTGTAGTTTCTAGGATACATCACCAATCTGAAAACAGCTTTGGCCATAGGATTTAAATTTTTTTACACTATTGATCTTAGCATACTGTTTTTCTCTGAATAAGTACTTTGCTTTTGCTATTAAAATTTTTAAAAGCAGGAAATGGACTGGAAAGACACTCCTGTCACAGCATTACTGTCAATGAGACATCAGAGAGCATGGTTCAGTTTACAACAGGACTTTAACATGGCAGTGATCAGCATCAAAATGCTTTGTTGAAGGTCTGAAACTTCACCTTCTTCCTAGGTGGCACTCTTCCTCACATGCCATAACCCTAACCTAGGCTTCAGATGCCTGAGTTATCTTGTTGGATATAGATGAGTGGTTCACTTTTCCTTGAAAGTAAGCCCAGTGAAAACACACTCCATCCAACAGTAATCAGGTTGTCCAAAACACAAGAAACCCAAGAATAAAAACTCCTCAGTGAAAAAGAATTCAAAATATCTTCCATAAAAATGCCCTAAGCACTGGCCTGCAGACAGCAGGACAATGAAGGAATCTGCCACCTCTCCTAGGAGATCACACCACTGCACACCCAAGGGTTCTGATCACCTGAAACAAAAACTAGTATTTTCTCCTTATTTACATTATCAAGTTCATTATCTCTGTATGTCCCCAGTATAGAAGCATAACTGGAAAATGAAAAAGTTCTGCAGCTCAGGCAAAAATAATGAGCAGCAGTTCTACTATGTCTAGAGTTGAGGGCAAAAAGTGAGCAAGTTTATGGAAAGAGGACAGGAACTAGAGAAGGAGTAAACACATGAAAGAACAGACTGCTTCTTCCTATTAAGTTATCAGTCATGGTGTATAATTTTAAGCACAACGAAACAAAACTCAAAAATTGCAGCCCAAGACAATATGAGGCACATCTATTTGCTTTTGCTTACTTCAATAGCATGATATAGGTTTGTCACAGAAGCAGAATTAAATTTTAACTCTTTTCAGAAAGAACGGTTTCAAAAGCAGTAACAGGCTTCAAAGGAAAGCAAAGATCACTTCAGTTGGCATTAGTTTCTGGCTCCATTCTCTGAAATGCTATATGTTATCGTGCACGTGTTTGTTTTTATCTGTCACCGTGGTTTATTGTTAAGGAAGTGTAGTATCAGCTGTCTCTTCCCTGCCATCAAAGCTACTTCGTTAAAGTTAATAGTGTTTGACTTCCAGAGGATCTTTTACCAAGGTAACACAAAAAAACTTCTGCTCGTCATTATTTTTACAGCAGTAAAGACACCAAATGGATGCAGTATCCCTTTTACCTTTTAAGAAAGAAATCCACTGCATGAATTTGTTGAAAGCATTTAAGAATTCCATTTGTCACGTGCCAAATTACTTGAGCTGTGAGGAATCAAAATGTTAGCCACACACCATCAGATTTCAGAACATGCTGTATTAATGAGTGCCTGCCTTAGTTGGTGAAAAAGTCTTGTACAGAGGATCCCCTGCACCTGTGTGCACTGCCTTCTGCCCAGCATCACTCCCTAATGGCTTTAGCTGCTTGTGTTACTGTCAGGAAACACTCAGCAGCGCCCTGCCTCCAGCCCAGAGGAACACAATAGGATAGTCTTAACTAAAAAACATTGAGAGAATATCAGTTAGATCAATTCATTTTGTCTTGATGTTAATGATTAATTGAGAAGTGTGTGATATGCTGTATAACTTTCAAAACTTTTCCTACGCTTCCAAAAATGCGTTCCTTTTTATAATACTGTCACCGCTTTTTAGTCTCTTTGCATTTATCTCTCTCCTCATCTCTATTTTCTGGAAGGTGCCGTAACCACACCTGATTTCAAGGATAAGGGTCATGCCAAATAACTGACATTATCTGGGGAGGAGGGGCAGACAGGAACTGGCAATACATTTTATGACTTCTAATCAGAAATCACCGCTGAAAACTAATGATATTTAAAAGCTCTTACATAAATTAAAATACTGCTGCTTTAAATAGAAAGCTAATAATTTTCATGAAAGTACTTAAGGACTAAGTGTGTGAATCTTAGCATAATGCATATGTGTCTTAACACTAAAATGTAAAGGCATGACACAATAACCAGGAAATTGTTCCTGTATAAAAATTAAAAACCCGAGTAATGTCTAAAAAGACAACACAATTTCAGATATGGTCTCTCATATTCACAAATATTTCTTAAGTCTAGCAAATGTTTATCAGCTCAAATATAAGAGGGCCCAAGCTCAAATCAACTTGACACCAGGTATGTAAAGCATGCTCTAAAAATCTTGTGTACCTCAAAAAATTGTGGTAAAAGAAAAATAAAAAGTAATATTTCATGCACTATTAAGATATTTCCAATCTCCTAAAATATATTACAATAAAATAGCATAAAAAGAGAAAGGATTAATCTAATGCTTACAATAGTAGAATAAGTGTATTACAACTGTTAGTTATCCCACGCACACACCCCTTAAACACGAGGAGGAATCCCTTGTTAGCCATTTCTATGTGAAAACACCTCACTATCATCTTTTCAAGTGGCATCAAGACTATTCCTGCTATCTGGGAATACATGAGGTCATTTAACTGAGGAACAAGACACTAAGACAGGTATGCACACCTTCAGAGCATTTTACCCTGCTTTTAAAAAGATGGGTTTTCTCAAGATGCTTTTCATCTGAATATGTTCATATGTATATCAAACTGTCTTATGTCTCAGAAAATCACAGCAGCTGAAGTGCACAGAACTCAGCAAACATTTTGTTCCAGAGAATCTGAGACACGTTGACTTGATGTAAAATTATCGATGGCAACCAGGCTGAGAATGAAGTCACCATGGATATGGCGTGAATCAACCATTTAGACCTCCAAAACCAGGTACAAGCCAACTTTCCCCCGGAGCACAGCCGGGGAGGGGCGGTGTGAGCAGAGCCGGTGGCAGCCAGCACAAGAGGGAGCAGTCGGGTCACGCTTGGTGACCCTCCTTGCCAAGGTTCCAGGGAGGTTCACAGGACCTCAGCCCGCTGTCTCAGAGCCCCCGACACGCCCTCAAACGAGCACTCACCCAAAAAATGGGAGATCCCTTCAGCCAAGCCATCCTCCACAGCAGATCCCTGCCCATTTCACCCCGCTGCCCCACACGAGGTTTGCAGCTCTTGGCTAAAAGCAAAATGAGTAGTGACAGCTGCAGTCTGACTGCTATTTTTCCCCTCAGTTGAGATACCCAAAGGTTTGTGGGGATGAGAGGACTCCTGTACAGTTATTTGATTTTGGTAATGCAGCAACACTGCAAATCAAGTGGATTACAAGACACCAGAGGGGACCATGCAAGTCTCTGTGTGCTCCTGTATTTTGAGCCAATTTCAAATGCTGTTAGAAAATACTGAACGTCAGCTTTCTTTGACAGATTTTCTTCCATTCTGAGGAAACTAATGGGTTGCAGCGCACACTGAATTACACCAAGAGGAATTTATAAGTCCTGTGAACTTAGTTGTTTTACCGACAAAAGTGATCCTTCTGCAGAAATCTGGAAGATCCCCAAACCCAGTTTGTTGCCACAGTTTGCTGTGATGTTCTTCCAGATTAGCACAGCTGTAGCACTTCCTGTGTTTGCTGTCTGGAAACCACCTTCTCCAATACCCAGGACTGTTCCCTCTTTAAGGACTCCAGGAACTTTTAGTTTCACATTTGCAAAACAGCAAGTTAGATATAACCACCTTCTGTCTGTCATTAGCAATCTTTGCCGCTACAGCTAAACACTGTTTCAAAAAAAGAGCTTGAAATGTAATTTTCACTGGAAAAGAAGCAATCTTTTACACCAAGGTGACTAAAGAAAACTCGTTAAAAAACCCTAGAAACCAAAAACCAAGCAAGCAGAGAGATAAGAAAAATAGATAAGAAGCAGAGAAGCAGGCAAGGTTCACTTCTAACCCAGAGTTTCAATCAATAACTATTTTTATCTAACACATATTTCGTAAATTGTTCGTCCTCTTATAATATTTAAGTCTCCATAACAACTCTGAGAAAGAAAGCTGTAAATTACCAGAGAGAAAAATCCTCCACCCAGTGATTATTCCTACAAGTACTTATTCCACTTCTCAGATAACTTCATAAAATAAATTCACAAGCACAAAACCCCACCCAAATTCCACAGAAGCCAATGTGACTCCCTCCACAGAAGCAATGAGAGCTTCACTGACTTCACATTGCTCACTCCACCACAGACCACAATCTGTCCATTAGGATTTTCAAAGCCATTAAAATACTAAAGGTAGGATACACAACTTTTTTTTTTTTAAAAAGGCCACGCCTTTTCAGTTCTTGCAATCAGTTTTACATAAGCTTTTTCATAAACTGAAAGGATTATCACCCCAGCTAAACTTTAAAACTACTACTCTGCAACACCTGCAAGCAATTTTATCTCCAAAGATTTGCTGAAGTGAAATTTCACCAGCTGAAAAGAACATGATCATTATTAAAAAAATGCAACAAAATCCCCTAAGTGCAGCAGCATCTGAAGCGCAGGTCCTATAAATCAGCCAGTTAGTTTAATTATAAAGAGTGTATTTATAGTGGAATCACTCCAAAAACATTACAGATAGGCCAATTAGTTACAGGCTTCCCTCAGAATAAAGCGAACGTAAGCTGTATTCTTACTTCTGTAGGTTACATGAAGATTTTCATCTGGAAGAAGAAGTTGAATTATTCAAATTCACATTCTCCTTTTTGTTTTTTACTTACTGCACGCTGTTGTTCACCAAAGGAAAGATTTAAGGGTTTTTAACCAAAGTATCTGTTGGAAGTTCCAAGTAAAGCCTTGACAGGGCCCAGCTTGCCAAGAACTGTGCTTCTACCAGTAAGCAAGGAAATCCATCCAGCTTTTTTTTTCTTTTTTTGAAGAAAGAAAGACATTTCCCTTGGAATTCGTTTTCTCTTCTAAGGATTCTGTGTGCACACTGCCCAAGGCAAACACACACCTTTCCCAAGGACAGGGAGAAGCGCCGGGGACTGTGGTGGCAGCCATGCCCCAGGCAGGGCGAGGGGCCCGGCAGCCGTGCTCCCTCTGGGGATATGGCCCAGGCCAGCCAGTGCTCCCGGTGTCACCCACTGCTCCTCGTGTCACCCACTGCTCCCTTCAGGGCATTTTCTGTGAGGAAGACCCAAGGCTTTGCTCAGAAATGCCATCGCCTCCCAGGGGTAAGGGCCTGGTGCCGGAGGCGTGAGGGGGAGCGCAGGCCCCGCTGCCAGAGAGGGCTGAGAAATGGCTGGGGGTAGGGAAAAGGTCCTGACCCCCGAGTGTGTGTTTTAAGGAACGGGGCAGCCTCTCCAGGCCTTGCATTTGACCTCCTTACCTCAGGAAAACGCTGCGATCTGCAGGGCCGCCCTCGTCTTTTGAGGGCAATTTGTTCTAAATACGTGCGTCATTAATATGACGGAGAAGTAAAATGAGTGTGTTCCAAACTGCGTACACCCCGTGGTGTACGTTTTATATTCCACTCACTTTATATTCCACTCATTTTATATTTCATGATACACCTTGTGCAACACTGACCACTCGATGAATCCAAATCGCACAACAGCGCTGACATCCCCGATGTGCCCATGAAGGAAAAAGACACTTGTTTTATCCAGATGACATGGCGTGAAGGCGACTACCATGCTGTCACCTCATCCAAGAGGAGGTTTAGCACGAAGCAGATCTGTGGTACGTAGTTACCTGGTTTTCTTCTCCATGGACCCTATTGTGTCATGCTGAAGGATTTGTGCCATCTAATGAGAAAGTGGTGGGTGTATCAGAGCAAGGCTGGCTTTCATGGAAGTATTATTAGCCCTGAGCAGGTTATTAAAAGGGCCTTTGGAGCATAGTCATAAAAAGAGGGCTGAATTTCAAAGGTAACTCAGCACAACAGAGCTGAGCAGGAAAAACTTCGCATATCTGCCAAGCAGAATATGGCTGACACTCAACAATTCAAAAAAAAGCAGAAACATGATAAGAATAGAAAGGATGTTCATTTTCAAGCAGAAGATAAGATATGGAATAAAGTTCATTCTCAGAATAGTGCAGAGAAAGATTTTATGGCTACATTATCCTCAAGCCAGAAGATTCCTTACCGAGTTGTTTAGTAATAGGGTAAACTGAGCCCCAGTGCTTACAGCACACAATGTGTGCTGCTGTGGGGTGTAAGTCCTGGCACACTTACACCACTGGGGGTTCTGGCAGCCTCTATGCTGGAGCTCTGGTAGAAATCATTTTTTATATTCTTTACACATCTATCTGATTTTATGTACATGGACACTACATTTATTCAGTTCTTTACCTTGGACATTCTGGTTTTAGCTCTCCCTCAAGAAGAGGCAATAACCACAGAGAAGATGGCAACTCTATAACCTCTTACAGCCGGTGATGTTAACTTTCCTTCTTTTTTTTTCATTACATATGCATAATTTCTACCCATGTAGATCTTAGCCTGGTTATACACTAGTTAATACATGGGAAAAGGAAAGCTTGGGAACTGAGAGGTGCTGGACAACAGGGGTCAGCTCAGAGAAAGGATTCCTCACTGTCTGTTAAGCATGGCACACCCTGCAAAATAAAAATTTACTGGAGAAGCAGAAAATAAATGGATTGCCCAGGCTTGTGACACCTATGAGACAAGGCAGGGAAAAATTACTTAGAAAGGTAAAGGCAAAGATGCACATGGTTTTTAAGCCAAGAAAATGAAAGTTAAAATGCTAAAATTACATTAGGTTTCCTGTAGACCTATCAGCAAGCATACATTTAAACTGCCAGAGTGATCTAGGATACTCCTAATGTGTACAGTGTGAGCATAGGGAGTCTGTTATCAAACCACGGATGGGTATGAATGATTTTTAGCTGTTAGAAGGCTGGCACTGCAGTTGTTACCTGCTGGAAGCATTGCAGGTTCACATGATAACCCTCAGTTTCATCAGCATTTCATATTCCTTCCTGTCCTTGGGCAAATCATCTGATTCTGGCAGGTCTCTTCTTCTGTCATAGAAATCTGTTGGTAATATTTCCCTTCACCCATTCTTTGTCCAAGCAGACAATAAACTCTTCCAAACAAGAACAGGCTCTCACAGAAAAGTGTTACAGTAATAAAAGTACTGATTCCTGAGATTTTTTCAGATTTCAGGAAATTCTTGGTTAATTAAGGAGGAATGTCCAGTTTGAAATGTTTGATGATATTTGAAAATGTTATAAATTATTGTCTAAGGGGATACATCAGAATTCACCAGAAGTTCATTAGTCACCTTTCCAGGTCATGAAGATGTATTTTAATTAGTCATATGTGGAAAGGAAGAGCAGACTTTTCCAGTGCCCTTCTGTCCTACTGTTCCTTTCATGCTTTATTCCCACCCTCAGCTTCACTTCTTTCTCCATGTTGCCTCTTATAGTTTGAAAAACTTCCCATCTGCCACATGCCAAATCTCCTTTAGATCCTTCCTTAAAACCACTTCCTTCTCATAGCCTACTTATGCTGCTATTTTCACCAAGACATCTCCATTCATTCCCCATCTGAACTATTGTCCCATAAATCATATTTGTCTTGCTTAGTTTGTCAGCACTAAACATAAAGCATGTCCCGGACATTCTAGCAGTCATTCCTAGTCTGCTGCCACATGAATGATAGCGGGGTCTTCTATCAATTTCTGTACATTTCCCAGCAGGACAGAGGAGAAAAAAATAATTCAAAGAACTTCCCAACAGCCCTCAAGGCTTGTCTGTATTACACAGCTGGGAACAAACATTTCTTCCTCCTGTGAACTACAACTCACAGCATTATTAGTTTACCAAAGGTTAAATGTAAGTAACAAATGCTTGTTCCTATTACATCTGACAGTTCCTTACACATGTACAAACATCTCAGCAGATACTTAAACGTGTCTTCCTCCTTGGTTCTGGAAGCCAGTGTTTCAAATGACATGGCAACTGAAACTGACCAGAAAAAAAAAAATCATCATTAGTCCTTAAAAGTCAACCCAAATAAGAATCATTTAAAATTTGATGAGAAAGATCTGTTAACAGTTTTCAAAATTAATTTTGTCAGGTCATATTTAGTCAACCAGCTCTCTATTTCAATGGTGAAGATTAATGCTTTTTCCATGAAACTAATGCCAAAACTTTGACTCACTGGAAGTAAAACATTAGTTTAAAGAGCTACTCATTATCATTTGTTTTACTGTAAAAAATAAATTTCTTACATTAGGATATAAACCATTTTGTCACATAACAGTACACTGGAGAAGACACGGAAGGTGACCTGTGTACAAATAGCTCATCCACTGGTGCCAAGTTCCCAACTACTGTAACACTCACACAGTTCACATGGAAAGAAAAGTTTCATTTGCTCAGACTGTTGACTTGGGTTAACTTCCCTGTGTAAAACAGAAATTACAATGCATAGCTTACAGGAGTGTGGGGATCATTGTCTGCCATTTTCCTCACCCACATGATGCTCCCTTAATATCAGCAAACAAAATCCCAGCATAGGGCAGAGAGTTTGAACAGGCTGTAACTACAAAGTAATGAGCACTGCTGCAGCAGCCCTCTTGTTGGAGGGCAGAAATGAGCCAGGACACAGACTCCTTGTGTATCACAGCAGGAAAAGGGCCCTGGTTTGTTCCCCTGTACAGCTCAGCCACCCTGACCCCAACCATTCCCTGACCCTGGCTGCAGCAGCTCCTGCTGCAGGTTTCCCCTGCAGCCTCTGACTGCTGGGGATTTCCTGCTCAGCTCTGACTGCAGGCATTGCTTTGCAGCCTCTGACTGCAGCTTTTCCCCAGCCAGACTGTGACTGCAGGTTCCACCAGCAGGCTCTGACTGCACACCCACACTGACCTCACAGCAGGGATTCTCTCCCCAGGATCCTTCTTCTTCTTGGTGATCCTCTGCTTCCCTCTTCCTCAAGGTCCCTCCTCCTTCATGAGTCCCCTCCCCAGCTCACCCACTCCCTGTTATCACTGATCTTTACTGGATATAGCTGGGACTTATCAGGGGTGAGGCTCTGTTGGGTAATTAACACATCTGGGACTTATCAGGGATGAGGTCACCTGTATTCCCTTCTACAGAACACCTCTGGAAAATACCTTTACACCTCCAGTATGTATTGCTGCTATGTGAGAGATACTAACAATAGATCCTGAGATCACCTTCAGACCTGCAAAGACTTTATTCCCACAAGAAAGCAGCAAAACTTGGGAAATGGTGAATGGAAATGGATGGTGTCCAGCATCTTGCAGGATAAATTCACGTTTGTTTTAAATCAAAATAAAAATCTTATCTGAGCGCTGAAAATCTGTAGCTAGTATGTAAATGAGACAAGAAAAAGGAAATATAGCAATGATTATTTTTTTAATATGTGAGTATATTCACTGTCAGAGTTGGAGTATGGTAAAATCATTCCAGGAATTCCTGCAAATTTTGCTAATACATATCTTCAAATTCTCCCATATTTCCCAGAAAGTACAGTGGACAGCAGCTGTTATTCTGATATAACTTTAGATGGATGTGCTTCATTTTATACTGTATTCAAAGTTTTATTCTTTCATTGTTTAGTTTAGGGTTTTTTCTTTGGGGCACATATATTTGTCAGTTTTGCTCTCAAACCAAATTATTTTTTCAGACGTTTATCCTCTACAAAATATTTAGACTCATTCTTAACCTACCGAGATCTGAAACAAGCGTTTTTGGCTTTAGGAATTCTCTAAAATGGCAAAGTTGAGAAAGAACTGGCAGATAATGCCTTTGCAAGTGGGCACAGATGTATTGCAAAGGCTGAGAAGCTGAGGAATCTGCAGAATTCCTTAATCCAAATGAGTTTAGTACTCCTTGCTTTCTCTAAAATACCAGTGCTTTGATGTGTGTCACATTTCTTGGAAGTGCCATCACTGTGAGTTTTGGGATTTTGCAGGCAGGCTGTTTAAATTTTTGCTTCTGAATATGCATACTAAATATTTGGACGGCCTGGATTATCTGAAGAAACTACTGGGTGAAACCATTGTTAAAGGCATCCAGAGCACATATAAGCAGCATGAACTGTACTGATGTTAATGTTGCCAAAATTCCTAATGCTGGCCGTGATTTTGGTTCTACAACCTGAAATGAAGGTCGGGATTTTTCAGAGGACAGATGAGTAGTTTCAGATAAGTTTCTTTTAGAAAACAATATGTCTTTAGTGTGTCTCCACTTGGCTGCTTAAAAATGGAAGCATTCAAAAGTTTCTAGCTACCACTAAACAAGTTGTGCATGTCCAAAACCACTGTGGATTCTTATGCTAACTACTTCTTGTTCCACATCCAGAAGTGCTCAGTTTGGAAATAAGAACCTGATCTCTCTCTACTGACAGCTTTCCAAGTTCATTTGCATCTTCACATTTGGAGAAGAGGCTTTTCACACTTTTCACATTATTGCAGACAGTAATCATTCAGGTACATTTGTGAGGGCTCACCACCTTCATTTCAAGCTCTCTGCTTCTGATTCAGGAATGCACTTCAGCAAACCCATCATTCTAAACCGTGGGTAGACTACAGACTTATTCAGCAATTTTGTGAATGGGAATGTTTCAAACCATACAGCTGGAACCTACAAAATACTTAACTCCACACAGCACGAGAAAGAATTACATCCAATCTCCCCATCTAGGAAGAGCACACGCACACAAAACAAAACGAAAACCAAAACAAAACAACCAAAAAAAAAGCCCAGAGGAAAGATATTGTTTAGAAATAAAGTTGCTAGATACAACTGAAGGAACAGGTTCCTTGAAGGAGAAATTTTACATTGCCCTTTTGGAAGTCAGACGGGACTTGAAGAGTTGAGTGAAAAACAGTAGTTGCCTTTAAAAACTGGGAGCTTTAAAAACTGGGAGCTAAGAAGGAATCTGAAAGAGAATGCTTCAAGGAGACAGAAAGATTCTGCTAAATTACATTAGATGTTCTAACAGGCTGTGCAGCAGCAGAGGGTGACGCTGTTGTTAGGAAGCCGGTACTGCTGGAGACAGGGCAGAGTAAAATCCCATCTCTGCTGTGTGTGAGGGAGAGATTTAGTTCCTGGCTCAGAGAGAGGATGGTTACAATCGAGGATGATATTGTTTACATGTCAGAAGCCTGTCTCTTTTTACAAAAATAACTATCATCACCATCATCTGACGCCAACTCTGTAGTAAATGCAGTGGTTCACCTCCTGCTTACAGCAAAGGTTGTGAGGATCCTTGCTGCCATCCCTCCAAAGAGTGCCAATAGTCAGAGTTCAGGAAAGCCTTAGTGTTGTGTCACCACGGGATATTGCACTGACCACATGGTTCATTTCTTGATTCAACCAAATCTCTTTTGTTGCTCAACATTGCCACAGGATTTCCAGTCTGCTAGTGAAGTTCAGAGCTGTTACCCCAGCAGTCTGTTCTGGCTTGCTACATGGCAGAAAATATTTCTTGTTACTGATTAGCAATAGATTGTTTTTATAACAGTGTGTTTCTGTACACATGCCCTCCTCCAATATCCCATTCCTATTCCCAGGACAGAGATACCAACTCAGTAGTCACAGACTACTATATTACATCAGAGAGCCTCATTAAATCACTGCAGACACAATTATCTTTTGTATCCATCAAACCATGAAAGGTTACCTGAGTTACTAAAAAATTCCAGGCGTGTCTTCCTAATAAACAACAGTATAGTGATTAATTGCTGAAAGAATCTGGTGCTTTAAGAGTAGCTTTTATTTGGAAAGTTTAATATACTCATTCACCAGACAACTGAACTCTCCACTTCTCACTTTCTCAGGTCACCTGCAAGCACTAAAGATTTATGTGAGCAAGAAATATTGTTACTTTTTAACATGGCGATGTTTTTTTAAGCAACATATTTCAGATAGAGATTTAGCCCCATGATGCATACAAAGAAAGAGACTTTGCCTTGAGAGGATTTGGTATGAACTGGGTCACAAAGGCAATTAAAAGTCGTAAACCAGATGTATTATGTCTGTTCTATCCTTTTCCTTGTGTCAGCGGGTGAAATCGTAGCATGGTACGCCCTGGTTCATTTTGTCATTCTAAAGCCAGAAATGATGTAAATTAAAAAGCAGCTCTTTTTAATTGTTTTTTTTTTTTAGTATTGTGAAAGACAGTCATTTTATTCCACTTAATGATAAACTCAAAGCTGAAAATGCATGTGTATTTTTAAAGATCCTGATTTTATGATGTATTTTCCATAGTCTGTATTTGCTTTGTGATTAATTTGTTTTCTTCTATATCCCCTAGTGTCTATGCATAGGATGGAACATGTGTAAATAAATCACACCATTAACACTGTGTTTTCATTCACCTGTGGAACCCTTCAGAGGAATTACTGGCTCATTTAAAGGACACACTCCAACTTTCATGAGACTCAGCTGCACTTCCAATGTGCTTTCTGCTTCCATGGAGGATCAGTTGAACACAGGGAAATAAGAAAATGATGTATGTTGTTGCTCAGCACGGAGTTACTCAAGTTAATTACACTTCTGTTGCTCTTGGCTAAAATCTAATGCTACAATGTTTACTTTAATAATTTGAAGTAAGCACTGAGCCTCTTTAAAATCACACTCCGTAGAGTGCAAAAACTGTAAACACTGCAGAACCAGGATTCCACTTGAAAATAGATTCATTACTTATTTGCCAAGCTTCCTGCAGCTGGGGGAGGACTGCTATTCTCAGCTGGGTATCTTCATACGTCACTGCTGGGAAAATTGCTTCCAAAACTTGGTGGCACCATGCAGCTGTGCTGTGGCATCGTTCCTAAATAAATGCCATCATTGAGAGCCCCTTGGCCTCTTTGCTACCTAACAGAGTGGAGATCAACACCTAGGAAGTCCATAAATTTATCTTATATGCCCCCTTTCTCTGCTCTAGTCCCAAAGAGCCACTGTGCCTGGCTGCCCAGGAGATCTCCAGAAGTTTAGGATGCTGTGGCAGAGGTGTTGCCTTCATTCCTTTGGTTTCCCTGTGTTTTCTGTGACATCGGCCCCAGAGACAGGACTAATAAAAAACAGGTAGAGATTTGCATGGCTGCACCTCAAAAAGTTCACCTTCATGAACCATCTGGTTCTTCCTTCAGCTCGCTTTGCTTGGGTCATGCTTGTGCTCTGATCTTCACCTGAGGGACTTTCAGACTCAGGCTCGCCACTGTTATCTGCATTTGGTGGCGGATGGGGAGGAAATGCCATAAGTTGTCCCCAAATAGCTGACTTTCCACAGCCAGACAGAAATGTGCCTGTAATTTGCTTTATACCGCCAATACTTTTTGTAAGAGGAAATTGTTGGGGCACTGGAAGTTATTTATTTTCCACTATATTTTATTAGGTTATTTCCTGTTTTTCTTCCTGTTCCTTTGCTCTGTCTAATTTGGCAGATTGATTTTCTTCTTGCACTTTCCATCCTTTTAGCTTGTTCTCTGAGTCCTACTAACCATCCAAATATTCTGGTCGTCAGTTGAGGCTTAGAAAGCAGAGCTGGCCAAGGATTTCAGCATTTAAAATGTGAATAAAGCTTTTCAGATAGTCTAAACCTTCAGGCTTGCTGTTAGATTGATGTGTAAATCTACAAAACAGTAACATCCCATGTGATCTTTTTTTTGCATATTAATTTTTCCTTTTAATTTATATCCCCAAACTTATGTTAGCCCCTGTTTTATCTTCTTGCTGTTCCCACTGAAGTCAGTTTGACTGAATTCTCCTGATTTCTATTTAAGGTATTAGCATGTTCCCAAAGACTCAGGCACCTCGGCAGTTTTCTGAAATTTAAACTGGGGCTGGTAGAGGGCAAAAGAACTGGAAAATAACAAAACATTACCCACCTGATGAATATTGGGTCAAAAAAGACATTTTTGGGCACAGCTAAGCAAGCTTACCTGACCCTAAGACTTTTATTGCTGAATACATTCACCTTCCTTCTCTGTTAATATTCAAGTTTGGCCTCCAGCTCCATCTCTGTTCCACACTGCATATTTTATTGTCATGTTAAGAAGTGAAAATTGCTCATTGCATGATGAAAATTAGGCATATTTCTGTGAAGGTGAGTTTTCCAATCTACCAGCTCACAAATTTCTAGTGAAATGCTTCAGGAAACGAGCCCCTCTAAACTTATGTGTCCCTCTAGACTGAGATAAGTTGAACAATATTAGATGCATCTATGCTTTGGGAATAGAGATCACTAAGTTCAACTCGCAGAGAAATAGCCCCAAGGGACCTTGGGCTTTTCAGGCTAGCCAAAGGCCACAGCCAGCACTGCAAAAATTCCAAAATTTGACATACTTGAGCTATTAATTTGAATTGCCAAGTAGTGTTTAGGCATACTCTTACAGAGCCCAGAAGCAGCACTGCTCATCTGTTAATTTTACTCATCAGCTGTATCCACACATGTTCAAGGAAGGCAGGAATGTTGTGCTATTCCTGCAACATCTTATTATTTCTTCCCTCAGAAAAAAACAATTGGATTTGTATTTATTTTTAACAAAAGCATTACTTTTGTCTTGAAAACAAACAGAGCTATTACAGCACATTGATCCACGTGTCAATGGCACACAAGACAATTGAGGGGCTTACCAAAATGTTATCATCACAAAACCCAAATGAGGGAGACTCATTTATTTTAATTACATATTTAGTAGTAACTGTGCACAAGCCATCAAACCAGAGAGGGAAAGTCCTAACATTGCTTTCCTAATCCATTTCTGAAATGTTATCTAAGTTTCAGCATTTGTTAACTAAGCACAAATTTGATAGCATTGAGGGGAAGCAATACACTCAAAAGAGATTACAGAGACAAGAATATGCTGATACTAAAGGCAGTGAAAAAATATTTTTTATGCCAAGAAAGAAAAAACTTGGGGTATGACCTGGAAATTTGAATACTTGAAGAACAAGGGTTCAGCGTTTTTTTGTTCTTCATTTTTGGCACAATCCATTCACTCCAATTTACTGCTCATGTGTTTGGACACAGACTCAACTGTCTCCTGTATCCAAGGATAATGACCCAGGACTCCAGTGATTTAGCAAACCTCAACTCTGTGCAGCCACTCAATCAGTGATGGGATAATCCCTTAATGGCCATTTGTGTCTTTCCAGTGCATCCTAAGGAGTTCTGCAACACTCCGATTCTGCTGCGCAGAATTATGTGCACTTCTTCCACCCTCGTTATCTTATCAGGTAGCTAATTCCCACAAATGATGATGCAGTTTCAAGTTTAAGATGAAATTGCAATTGAATCATAAATTTGTCACTCTCCAGACAGCTGCTAAGTCAGTAGAATCTTGATCAAGTGGGGATTAGTCACTGGATTGAACAATTAAGACCTGTGAGTTCATCTGGCCCTCTGTCAGAGACATGTTTATTGATAAAAAAAATAGTTTACGTAGAGGTTTAAAATGTTATTAATTCTTAAGTGGGGTATAATCCTTTATCTAGTATATTATGACACATAGCTAACTATCCCACTAACATCTTGTTCTGCTCAATTGATTATTTAAACAGAATTCATCTTTTGAAATAATGACGACTGTGAGCCTTAAATTACCAGAGCAGAGTGCAATGAGAGATGTCATTTAGGAAAAATTGTTTGCTTCCATGACTTTTTTTCTTTAAATTGTAAAGGGAAATAGCCTTTCAGGTCATTCCCTAGTTTTTATTAAAATGTTGAGGTACACTAAGGAATATATTTCCTATATAAGAAAAATCTGTTTGCTGCAGAGAACTGTCGTAGATGTGCATCTCTCAGCCTTATTTTGGAAAAGAATTGAGGCACAATGGGGTACTGGAGTGCTATTTTGTACTGCTCATTACATAATGGAAACAAATAAAGGAGATAAGCACTTCCCTCAAGTTAGTGAACCCTGTCCCAAGTTTTCTGTAGTAGATACTTCTCCCATTGTATCACGTATCCATGTTTCACCAGGATCTATTTTTGTTAGTTTATTGTAGGAAACAGAAGGTCTCTGAAACATGAAACGTGACTGTTCCATGGCTGTAAATTTTACACCTCTTATATTTTTAAATTCAAAGCGGTTTCTTGACTACAAGTATCTGTGGACTGAGATTCTGGTGGCTCCTATAGTTCACTTATGGGGTTTTCATTGTGTTGTCAAGCAGAACTCAACTTGCAGAGCAGAGCACAGACTAAAAGCCTCATTTCAGGCATCCTACAAAGAGCAGCAGTTTTTGTTCATCTTTGTGCTGACTGAGACCTCAACCAGTAAATCAAAAGTAAGTGATTTAAGGTATGATCCACTAATGATACCAGGAGTGTCTGCACTCTTGTTACCTGACAGATTCAGTGCCTGCTAGGTCTGTAGTAGGTGGCCATTGACCAAGCTCTCCCAGCACCAGCAGTATCAGTTTTTCTGATTTATCTGGTGTAATGAAAAAAAAAAAAAAAAACAAAAAAACAACAAACCCAGCATTCCTGTATCTGTAGATAAAAATGTGATTTGCTTGCCTGGTGGAAATCTCCACGCTGTACTTGTTTGTTAGGAAAATGATTCACTGGAATTGCACCAGAGAAATGAGAAAATTGAACTTGCACTTTCTGCAGCCCAAATCTCATTCCATATTTCTGAATACAAGACTTCTTTGTTAAGCAGATCTGTACCCTTCAAGCCCTTTGCTTTTTTTTTTTTCTCAAGATACTGAAACAAAACATTCAGTTTGGGGTTTGGGAGAAACATTTTGTTCAACTTGACATCACTGCTTTCAGCATTTTATTTCTAAAAAATAAAAAAGGCCCCAAAAGATTAAATGCAAATTTGGCCCAATTAATTTGGAATTTGGGATAGATGCCAAGGATTGGATGGCCATCTGAAAAATTAATTCATAACCCTGATTAACTTAGAAATGTGCAATGTTTCAGAGCTCATAGCCATATCAATGCCACAACAATGCATTTATTCCACACCAGAAGCCAAGAGGAATTAATGTTATGGAGGAATTTAGTACCTCTTTACAGAAACAGAATGTATTTTTTCCTTGCATGTCACAGCACCAAATGCAGCACCACGTACAAAAAACAATCATCGTAACCTTGAGCTGCATGAAGCGTGCACAGAGCTGGAAATAAAGGTTAAATCATAAAAGACATGATTTTGTCAGTGCACAGTTACATTCTGGGTCTTTAAAACACTCTTTGTCCACCACTTGTTACTTGATGACTGGTGCAGACCCTCAGTAAGGTGTAGAAATGAAGTCAAGCATGGTTGAAGGTTCTCAAGGAACAGCTCAGCCAGGCAGGTACTTCTACCTGCAGAACAAATATTGGGTGGATTTAGCAGTGGGCTTGGGTGGGAAACTTCACATCTAAATCAACCCAAGGGTCCCAGCCATCTCACACACACCATTTCTGCTGCCCATCTCACTCTAAAATCCTACACTTACTGCTCACAGTCATTTTATTTTGCCCTTGCTTGTGGCTAATTAATGCAAATTAAATTTTATGCCAGTCAGCTCAAGCAATCTGTGCAGTGTACAGAAGAGTCTCCAATAGAAGGAAAAATTGTTTTCCCCATCTATTAACATTTTCACAAAAAAAGCCTGGACTGCACTAAGTTACTTCCAGCAACCGGCCAAGTTAAACAATACAAACTGACAGAATTTCCTCTGACCAAAAACAATGTAATATTTTTAATGATTATCCACTACATTGCTTCTAAAGTGACTTCATGGTTTGGGACAGTATGGATCTGAAGATTAGGTCACCCCTACCATCTAAAATTGAATACTCCTTCCAGGCAGAGAGGGGAGGTTCAAAAAACAAGACAACAAACCAACAACAAAAGTAACAAAAAGCCTGCTCTAGCTTTCTCTGCCACCTGAAATTTTATTCTACTCACATATCATTTACAAATCTTACCATGTTAAAGGCATAAACACATACCAGAGGTACTGGAAGGCAGCTGAACTATAAAATATACAGAACATAATCCCAGGACATAGACCTTCCTATAGTCTTGCTGTCCCTGTGACAGAACATCCACTAGCTGTCTACTCACGTGGACTAACTGGGACACTAAATTTGGAATAACTACTGAGTTTTGAATCTAACCCAGCAATTTTTTTCCTCAGGTAAAAGCCTTATGTGTATTAACTTCATGAACATGGGACATTTCTAAGTAGGAGTCTAAGGTTGCACTTTCAGCAGAGGCTCATACTATTAGAAGTGCATTACATTATATTACATTTATTAACAAGGGACATTAATGTTTTAACGGGCTGGTCTCAAAATTCATGGTTAATTCAGGGTCTTTAGCATGTTTTTGTTCCCTGCAGGACCCCCTTTCAATAAGTACTTCAGTGCTATTAGTAATTACATTGCACAAGTGTCTATTAAGAAAAACGTTTCAAGATGTAAACCCTTAAAAAGAGCAGTGTATGTTTTACTGAGGCTATCCCTCAAAAACTGATTCAGTCACACAATTTTTTATATGATTTTGGATATCTAATCCATACAAAACTTTTCATAATCTAATTAGATAGAACAAAATAGCACACCAAAGGAAGGAAGGTGAAGCCTAGAAGCTCTTCACTATGAAAAATTCACTTTCTTTATTTCTTTGAGATTATTTCATGAAGAGTTTTAGTTCTCTACAAGAAATGTACAAGAAAATATTTGTTCCCTCGGCAAAACTCACCTGTGTATCTGTGAGGTTTTAAATGTTATGGCTCTACAGCAATCATCACTAAATAGCTGAATAACATTGCCAAGGTATCAGCTGCTTCGTGTTTGTCATTGTGGATCTGGAATCTTCTCCTTTAATTTAGACCAAGCTCATGATAAAATATTTGGCTGGAGGACCAGTGGTTGATGTGAAGGGAGCCTGGGACTTTGTTTCAGCTTCTAGTGGCTGTGTTGTCCACGTGTGCAGGCATGAAGCACAAAAGCCAAAGACTGGGGGGGCAGGAAAAGCAATCTGTTGTCTCCCCACAGGGTGCAAGTCTAGGACTCTCCAACGTGGATCTGAAGTACAGTGTCTGGAGTGAAAAGTACCTGGCTACTGCCTATTCTCTGTGTTGGGTAGCTAAAAGAAGGCTCTGTCACCTGGGGCAGGAATATTTCCCTATCAGTGCACTCATTCATTTTTTGCCTTTAGTAGCTCATGATTCGTTAAGGAGACAGTGGAAATTTCTTCAGTGTTTGATTCAGCTTTAGGAAAAACAGGGAAGTTCTGAAAGACTTGGGTATCATACCTGTGTGTGTTGGATGAGAACTAAAGGGTTAAAAAGCAGCCATCAAGCAGCAGCGAGTAGCAAACACACTGGACACAAACAGGTGATAAAAGGCGATAAGAGAGATGAAAAAATTAAGAAAATAAAGAACACTGTTATAAAGATTTATAGATCAGCTAAAGCAGGGCAAAATAAGTGATAACAAACACTGATAACAAATAAATGGGGCATCAGCCATATAAACACGCAGGGAACTTCAATGCTTCTGTATAGCACTATGACACTGCTTTGTTTACACCAGCATTGACCTTTTGCTCCCAAAGAAGTTTATTAACCATCTTGGTCTTGCTTTACTCATCAAGAGAAAGTTGTATAGGGTTGATTCTGATGAATGACTTTTTCAGAAAGTCAAGTTATCCTTGACTAGATGCAGATGGCCTAGTAAAAAATGAATGCTGCCAGCAGACATTGTCTTTATCAGTAGTAAAAGTTCAGCAGGGACTAGACTTCCTCATCTCTGGCCAGAGAAACCCAGCCTTCTGTTTCAGCACCGTATCACATATTGTCCTAATGAATTCTTGTAACACACTGCAGCCCAGATAAATATGCTTATATGAACGTTTTTTGGCAGTCTGGGGCATGGTACAGAATTGACACAAGTGTTTGGATTCTGCCTGCAGCAGACACTAGGAATTTCTACGGCTCAGAAATATGGGACTGTTGTTAGGTTGTTTGTCCCGTGCCATGACCTTCAGCGTTGCAAACTGCAGCTCACCCTTCCCTGACCGGCTCCAGAAGGGGAGCCTGGAGCCAGGCAGCTCAGAGCTGGGCAGGGAGCAGCTCACTCAGGCCTTCATCCACTCCTCAGCCACACCAGTGCCATGTGACCTTTCCTTTCCTTGAGTCTCCATGATTTTTCCTTCCAATAACAGAAGCGCTCACCCCCAGAGTTCTGAGGTTAGAGCAGGGAGTGGTTTAGAGTACACACCCTTCAGGGCATGAAGCACCAGCCTAGGTAGCCTCAAGGACAGCAGAGGATTTGGCCTTTGAAGAACACCCTAGGCAACCAGGTTTTTGAAACTTTTTAATTGCCAATAGTTCCCCAGAGTCATGGGGATAGAATCTGTGACGGTAACAGCAGCACAACAGCACACTGGGGCTCTGAACTACATTTGGAGTTACATCACATGAGAGTCTCCAGCTCTCACTGCTGCTTTGTGGGGGCTATAACTTTCTGTTGCAAGTTTGGAAACTCCTCCAGCTGCAGCAGGGGCTTGGTGGCCCCACATTCCTGGGAAGGCAGCTGTCCCAAGAGCCAGCAGTCCTACTGGGCCAGGCCATCTTGTGGCTGGGAGCAAAACCACCCTCCTGCTCTGGACAGGGCTCTGCTGGGCTGTGGTGATGGCCTTACAGCTGATAAAAACCCCTCTGTTTGCCTTTACAATGCACCTTTGCTGTGCAGCCACACCGTAACTTAACCTCAAAAGTTCAGTGATAGAGTTAAAGCTGTCAGAGACCTTCCCGGGAGGAAACATAAGGCAGATGTGATTATTGAACCAGCAGAGCATGTGAACGAGGACACACCATTTCCCAAGAAATTCTGAGGCAGGATTTTTCCGGGCAGTGAGGTTACTTGGTTTTGGTTTTTATATTTTGTGGTTATGTTTTTCAACATTTCATTCAAATGAATGTGAGTTCTGGGGCATGACTCAGATGAGAATGAGCCATAAAAAGAAACAGTCTGAGAACAAATACAGTTGTATTTCTCCCCTGCACCTCCCCTGCTAAGGTGCCTCTTACAACTCCTTTGCATGAAAAGGGCTTTTTTTCCTGCTGGGGAAGAACTGTTCATTTCATATCAGATTTATCAAGCCATTCTAGTCAGGATGGTCAGCCAGGTCTTTCTGCTATTGCTCAGCCTTTTTTTGCAGGTCAGGATCTTGGTTCTGCCAGAGTTCATCAGAACCTAACAAGTCTATTTATCATTGAAAAAACCAGTGATGCAATTGAATTATATTTATACCTATGGGATAGTTATTTAGTCATCAGGAACAGGAAAGTCCTGCCTGATGCCACGAGACTTTCTCCTTCAAGATTTCCCGTGCCTTTAAATATTTGTCTTTTGAAGCCTTATCTGTGGCCTGCGGCCTCTTCAGGGCAGAGTCTTCCTGCTACTCCGTTCCTACAGCACCTAGCAAAGCTCTGTGCATGTCACATGTCTTCCAGGAGAACACCATCCTTCAGACCTTCCTCACCACTCCAAGCGCTTTGGGGTATCAGAGCGAACGTTTTTTAGCCGCAGAAGCTGGCATTTGTGTTTGGGTTGCAATCTGTACAGAAAACTGCACTTTGTCCATTTGATTCTCTGGCTTACTTCCACTGGCTATGCTGGTCTTGGTTCTCCCCCCACCCTCATTTAACCACCTTGCTGTGCTGGTGGAACCAACTCCTGCTTGTCAGGGCAGAGACGGCCAAGCCAAGCACTTCAAATGGCTTCACTGTGCTCCTGTGTGAAGCCATGGAATTTCTGCCACATTTTTAATGGGAATCAACCCAAGCTATGCTGACAACATGAAAGCATGCAAAGCTCTGTACAAGCAGAGACCAGAACCTCTATTTTGTCTTTGCCTCATTTGAATCATATTCTAGTCAACCCTTTTCTTTCCTGTGTTACAGGTAGACTTTCATGAAAAACGAAAAGTAAAAAACAGGGGAGTTTTCTTCCTGGCATTTTTTTCTTTTAGGCACCTCTTTCTGTGCTTTGCATTGGCAACTTGCAACAAGACAAGCTGCTTGGGCAGGATTTCTTCAAAAGGCTTCATTTCAGCAAGTTTGTCAGGGAATCTCACCAGTGAAACCAAAGCAGCACTTAGGATCAGCGCACAGAAAGCACCCCCAGTGGGGGCACACCCACCGCAGTCTGCCAGGCTCACCTGCCTCTCAAACTGCTCTGGCAGTTTCCCTTCACCCCCCACAGGACGCTGCCAGAGCCCTGCTAAGTCTCCCTTGAAGGCCAAGGGCTGCTCTACATCTCTGCTGAGCACCTGGGGCTCCGAGCACTCTCTGAGGCTGTTGGCCCACCACTGTCCTCTGGGTTTATCTCAGCTCTACCCCCAGTTTTGTCACTGTATCCTTCAATCCCCTCTCTCCCCATAAAAGTGTCTAGCTGTCTCTTAAACTCACTTTACCATTTGCTTCTTTGACCTCGCTTGGCAACTTATCCCTGTGTTTATTATTTGAGGTGGAATAGTTCTGGCTACATTCCTGGTTTTACTCTTAATTGTCTAATTTTTAGAATGGTGTCCGTGGGGTTGGGGTTTAGGTTTGGGCTTTTTTTAACTCATCACTCTCGTGACCAGGTCTTCTGTTTCATTAGGCTTCCTTGTGTCAGCAGGACTTCCAATAACTCAAAGAATCCTAATGAATCTTTTATTGGATCTTCCCAAATATTGCAGCTGGGCTTTCTTGTCCATTAGTGCCATTCTGAACTGCATGCACCGCCTTTAATTACTTTGTTGTTAATTGGAGAGCAGGGAGGGGAATGAGGGTCTTCCCCAAGCAAACAGGGCTCAAGCAGGACTGAGCAGTAGAACTTTTCCAAATCCTCTGGCAGCTGGTGCCACCTGTGCCTGCTGGTGGCCTTTGGGTGCCCACCTCATGCTAGGGGGAGGACCTGGGGTCTCCCTGGAGCCTCTCAACCTGCTCCAGAGCTTGTTCTTGGCCTTTTAGATGAAGTGCAGGCAGGGAGCAGCTTGCTTACCATGCTGGATTTGCTGTCAGGTCCTCTGGATGACAAAAACAGGCTGCACACAACGGGCTTTTCTCAGAGCCTGCCTGGGGAGCGGAAAGGAGGAAGGAACACCGGTTTAAGGCACCTACCTGCCCCTTCAGGAACTGTTCCCAGCTGCTGGAAGGTGGGTTGTTGGAGCAGTGAAAGGAATCCTACTGACATCCTGAAACAGATAGGCCTGGTTGGAGTGGCTTCTGAAATGAACAACTTGCTTAACCCACCATGGAAAGAGAAGGAAAGAGCGACTTCTTTACACATTCCCCCTTCCCTTACAGGAATCATCCCCTGTCTGAAAGGTGGGCTGCCTCCAGGTGAGTTGCCTAACTGAAGCAACCTCCTGTTTGGTCAGCACAGTCCATACCCATGAGGGATGCACCAGAAGCAGATCATGAGGCTACAGCCCAAGCAGGTTAACTCTCATGCTTTCCTAAAGCAGACAGGCACTTTGCTGGATTCACCTACCTCAAAAATATTCATCCAAATCAACTCTTGAATTCCGGTTGACACCATCGGAGAGGGAAGAGATCACATTCCCTCTCCTACTCAACATATTGTACCTCATGATGTGGCAAAAAAAAGGGAAGTGTTATCTATATAATTAACATTCTCCATTCGGGGGGGCTAGAGAAGCTATGGGACAAGAAAAGTGTGCCAATCCCACTACAACATTAACCATCAGCCAAAATAACATTTTAAGTCACCATTTTTAGTTTCAGGACAGACAGCAGAGGCATAAAAGGTTTGCTCAATCAATTGTGGGACTGAAAATTTGCCAGAGAGCTGAGGATACTGGTAAGATGTAATAGAGTGCAACCCCCTCATCTCTCATGTGGAGGTCACGCTCACAGAAACTCAGCCTGCTGATCAATCTCTGCTTGTCCCAAAAAGAGGAATTGCATGCTGCAAGAGCCAGCATCTGCGGGCTGCTTCTGAAAAATTCATGCAATAAAGCACTTCCATAAAGTGGATTACCTTGCTGATAGGATCCCCAAAACAGGGAAATGAAAGGCAGAGGCACGAAATGCCTCTCATAACAAACACCATAAAATAAATGGGAATAAAAATTCTAAAAATCTTATAAACATTTACCATTGTCCTCTCTGTGCTTGCCAGGTTGGAGGAGGGGGCGTAATGATCATCAAACAGCAGAGTAGCAGTAAGCCTTTCACTGAAAAAGTGGTGACAGCAAAAGCAAAAGGACATGCTCTGTCACTCATCAACCCACGCTTCATTTTTCGTAGCCATCTACTATTATTATTCGGCACGTGACTCCCCAAGCAGCAAACCATGGCTGTAGCTATTTACAGGTCACTGGAAGTCTGGCCTGTGCTGCAATGGGGTTTTGGTTGTATTTCACAGCAGATAGTTTTATTTATGTTTGACTGATGCAGGCAAAACAGGAGGCTGCTTTTTCTTTTTTTGGCTTTTGGTATAAACACCCGTGGCAGCTCTCTATTTTGGGTGCAGACTGGAAAACAGATTGTTTTGTAGTTGCCGAGAACGGCCGGGTAAATCAGAGGACGTTGTTATTGCAGCTGAGCTTTTCTTTCAAGAAAGCAGGAGGAGTTGCTTTATTTTTTTTTTAATTCTGTGCAGTTTTATGTACACCACTGGCTCCAAATATTTGATGTTTGCCACACTTGTTATGAGTTTCTCCAGAGAGATGCTGTCTTTTGGCAGCAAAAGATAAAGTTGACTGATACAAATGAGTCACAGTACCCCAACAGTAATTAACAGTGATGCAATACTCAGGCGAAAAAGAGGACTTGAAGAATTAACTGTTGAGTTTTCTTGACGATGCAGCTGCACTTTAAGGGAGAAAGCTCAACCCATCATAGAACTCCATTGTGTACATTAGAGAAAAAAGCTTGGCAAGATACATTAAAGATTTTTGCTAAAGAGATACAAATATTTTGCAAGGGCAAAGGGCGCTGAGGCAGGCTGTACTTACTTCCAAAGAAAAGTAGGCAGTATGACAAAGAAACAGTAATATTTCTTTATCTTCGTTTTCACACTTCATCATCTATGAAAGACTGTCTTTTTCAACCTGCTGAACTGATTTAAGCCACCCCAACTCTAAATTAACTTTTACTTAAAAGTCAGTCTATGACATCCTAATCTAGCAAGTTATCTGTGCTTATGGCTTCAGCCCAGTTCCACAGAAGGCCAGTTCTGCTATTTATAAATGGGATTTTACTTGTTCTATGAAGTTCTTACACAAATCTCACGGGTCGAAAGAGAAGGAAGGGTTGGGTAAGAAGACGGAACGATTGAAGCAACTGCTTTATAGCACAATATGAAACTTGACACTGTTTTCTGCTGCCAGTATGATTCCCAAGTGAGATGGATAAATTGTGGTCAAGACCTGGACAGGTTAACTAGTGGTCATCAGTGCTGGTGGTACCTTTATATACAAAAAAAAAAAAAAAAAAAAAAAAAAAGGATACTATTGGACAGGGCATTTGAAATTTAATACCAGACATGAAACAAGACATCTGTTGGACTCTCATTTGTTTCTCTTTGAATGGGCTTTAATTGAAAGCTCAGTGAAAAATGCAGGTTACATTCTCAGTGTTATCAATAGTTTGTAACAGCAACAACATCAGAACAGTGATGCTTCTAATATTTATACATTTTCTAATTGGAGATGTCTAAGAGCAATACATTATCAGATATATATATATACACACCATTTCAAGCAATTAAAAGTAAATAATAAACCCCTCCTCCCAAACCCCTGAAATAATATATTTCCTTACACTAATAATGTCTTTTTCACATATACTTGACAAAGAGTCTTTTTTAAGTTACTTATCTTAAGAGTAATCTGTTAATGGAGATCCTGGACCAGCCCCATTAGAAGTTCAGTTTTAAGTTTATACAGCTTGCTAGCCACATAACCAGTGTGGCTTTACATTGTAAACAAATCCCAAATGTCTACAATGATTGGAATTAGTTTTGTGTAAAGGAGATCTATGCATCTCATGATAGAATAAATTTAGACCAACACATTAAAAAGAGAGAGAGAAAAGGAGAGAGCTAATTGACAAACAAAACAGTTTTGAGGGTTCAATTATGCAATTCTTTAAAAACCAAGTTAACTTAATGGTAAGATTCTTACTTTCTGTACAGAGAGGCTCTGGTTCATCTGGCTTTAGCTGCTCTAGAAAGACAACCTTTAAAAAAAGGTTTGACTTGTGAAATGCAAAAGCAGAGCTTCCAACTCTAAAAGTCTGCCCTTTGGCAGTACGAGCACAAAGGTGAGCAGGAGTGTCTCAGGTGGCTGTTCCTTCGTTTCGTTAGGAAAGCTGTACTAGCATTCAGGAACCTCAGCATGTGCAGGGGTGATGTAAGTGTAGAGCTAACCTTCAACAGGGAGGAATCATCCTGCCCACTGCAGGAATCAGAAAGGCACAGCAATTTGTACCTCGAAAAATTCGAGTGAAAATAACGCAAAAAAGCTGGAGACGGACACGAAAGCTAAGCACAGTTTACAGTAATCTTGAAACTGTGGCAGTCTTGCCTCCTTTTGTACAAAACCACAAGCAAATATCTCTTGAACTGATTGAGTAGGAACTCGTGTAGCTCCGAAGGGAAGGCAAGGCTGAGCAGAATCCTACGGTTTAGTTAACTTGTGTCAAATGGGATGCGAAGACAGCTGCAGCTCTCTGACAGAGGTGACCGAGGATGGCTGAGAAAGTTTGCAGTAGCTTATAATGTCCCATCTGGTTTTTTCACTTGTTTGAACTGTCTAAAGGGCCAACTGCAGTTTAGTCATGTTCCTCTGGTGCATGTTGTGATGACGAACTAATTCATCAGACCTGGCAAATTTTTTTTGACAGCTGGGCCACCGGCAACTGAAAGGCTTTTCACCTGTCAACAAAACACCCTGTTATTAGCTGAGCATACAGCTCATCCGAGACACTGCCATTTGTTTTCTTGCTGCGGGGCTGTGAGGAGCTGGCAGAGCCCCTGCCAGGAGGAAAGGCACCCTGGGCTGTCCTGAGGGGGCGTGGGAGTGTCCCCAAGCCCCGCTCACATCAGCGCTCGGTGCTTTCCTACCTCTGCCTCAGCTGATGTTTAACTACAGCCTTTTCAGGTGACGTGGAGCACTGTGCAGTGGTTCATTCCTGAGGACAGGCCCTTGCTGAGCACCGTGTTGCCACGATTATGCTCCTCTTAGCTCTCAAATGACCAAGTTTCAAAGTCACTCTGGCATGCACACAAGCTTCAGTCACACCTCGGGCGGTGGTGCAGACACACTGTTAGTCTGTGGAAACTGCCAGTGACTTTTTAGAGCTTGACCTCCAGTCAAGGGGAGATTTTTTTCCAGCTAATTCAACGAGTTTTGGCTGAAGTTCTTTGAAACTGGTGAGTGTAAGTGAATATGGTAGAAGCAACAGAGTTCAGCAGGGAGTCTGCTGAGCCAGTCTCAAAGTTTTCCACTGCTATCTAAATAAAGTGGATTCACATCTATGAGAGATGTCAAATGCTCAAATAGCATTTTTTAACATTTTCATGAGCATAATATTCACTACAAATAGCTTCAAGCAAAGCACATTCAAATTTAACAAGGAAGGCCACCACTTTCTAACTGTTTAACCTGGTCTCTCGATTCCCTACAACTTGTACGTGGAATTTCAGGCTGTGTTTCTGATGCTGCAGGAATGCTGATGGAATGCTTTCTTTAGCTCAGAGCAGTGCCCAGTGACTCATGCTTCTTTTTGTCTTTTTCTTTTTTTTTTTCCCCCTCAAAATAAATGAAATATTTTAAAGAGTGTTCAGCTCTGGGGCCGGACTCTTCAGTGCTGTCTACACACCTCATCCTCTCTAACACACTCCAGACACGCTGGGGTGGTACAACCTCACCCAGGCATCTTCTCTTCTTATTTACCTCACACTTTGGGCATTTCCCAAACCAAATCCAAACTCAGACAAAAGGGAGTTTGCGTAAATGTGTATTTCTGTTTGCAAACTGCTATTTTAGGTGCGAGGAGGATGCCTAAAATCTACTTTATCCACTTAGCATAGATGCTGGCAAAAGCATCAACCATCTCCCAGGAGTGCACAAAACAGAGTGGGGAAAATGGATCAGGTCAAAAACCACAGATGGTATAAACTGGTCTCCTTCCATCAGCATTGGCAAAACCATGAACTGAGCTGAGGTATCTGTAACTGCCCAGCTTCTCACAGAACTACCACAGCAGCAGCAGCAGCACAGTTCCACAGTTCCACAGGCAATCCTGGTTGTCCTCTCCCAACAAGGGGGAAGCAATCTCTATTAGTTCTGTGCTGGGCATCAATTTCTTTGTACAGCTTCATGGTACAGATACCAGGATTCACATTTCCATTGCTAAATGTGTCTATGGATGGATAAAACTTCCTTGGATCATTTGGGTTTTGCTTTCAACAGCAAAGGTTGCTGTCACTGTGAAATTGCTTGTGAAGGAAGAAAAATCCCTTAATCTTAACAAATAGTTTGGCAGTTGACTTAAAATTAGGATGGAATTGCAGGGAAGCCACCTGTGCTTTGCTTCCCCAAGATTTAAGATGGAGCAAGTTAACTTGCGCTAGGTGCTTTGTCACAAAATTTAGGGGCTACGAGGAAGAAAGAGGAAGGAAGCTGTAGGGCAAGGTGGAGATGAAAAATCCCCACCTGCCACTCGTGCTCATCCCCCTCAGGAGCTGACACATCCAAAAGTGTTGTCAGGAGTGGCTCCATGACATCCTGTGCCAGTGGCAGGCAGCACACCCACAGCAAGGTCTGTGGGGCTCAGATCACAGGGAGCCACAGGGAACTAGGACAGGGAGGGGAACTTCACTAGCAAAAAAAGAGAGCAAGTTCTTCACTGTAGCTAATCTGGGCTAAAAAAGTCACTGGAGTCATGCAGATCAGTTAGCAGTGAAATGTGATGGGGAATGTAGTTTATCCCAGCTTGCCAGCATGTTACAACCACTTGCCATTTTGTCTCTCCCAGAACATTACCTCTTGCTGGTTAAGAAAACATCTTTCTTCATGCAAATGCACAGAGACCCAGGCCCTGCAGCTCAGCAGGACCATGGGGACAACCCAGGAACACAGCCTTTGCCATTTGCAGATTGCAAGTGTAGATGTGGCCATTGGGTGAAGCATTTATTTGGCCAGAGCCACAGAAAATGCCATGGTTCTCAGGTGAATCATTTCCTTTATTAAAATTTCTCTTTTATTTTTGGAAGTCTGAAATGTGTGTTTTTATGGTCCAGAAGAGAAAAAAGAATTCTTAGCAGGGAGAAAAAGATTTTCAGGCTCCTTGTCCATCTGTACAGAGACTGAATTTAAAAGGTTAACACCAGTATGGAAAACACCATGACATCCAACAACATGCCAAAGTGCTCAGTAAACAATGACTCGGTAAAAACACTGCCTACAAAGCAGAAGGAACAGCAAAGGTCAGTACATAGCACTAATTCTAAAACCTAAAATTAAAATACAGAGGTTGCTGCAGTTGCTCCTTAATGGTGTTTACATTTATGTGAGGGCAGAGTAGACTAAAATGGTCCCCTTTTTTTTCCCCCTGTATTTATATGAAATACCATGGTTTCTACCAGAAAAAAAAAAAAAAAAAGAAAGAAAAAAAAAGAAAAAGTCCTTGAATATTTGAGTAAGCTTTTACTTTAGTGTCTGTCAGTGTGAGTTTGCAAAAGGCATTGCTTTTATCTGCTGGAGATTACAGTACAAGCAGCAACAGCAAGAGCTTTGCTGTGCTATCCTGCATTAGGCTCAACTGACACTTGGGAGAAGCATGAGTAGGCACAAATGCTTTAGATTACAGACCTTTGGCTAAAGCTCGAATTAAAATTTCTATCTGGTAGGGTTTTTTCAGTAAAGGCAGTAGATCAACTTGACATTTGTGGGCTGAGACCACGATGCTCATTTCATAATAGCTGACAAAATTTATTTTGCCAAGCTGAAATTTCTTTAAACACCAAGGAAGAAAGCATAGTTTCTAAAATCACCTAAATCCCTTTGTGAGAAGTGACTATCACACTTGGGGAAAACAGCCACACTGAAAACTCAGCACACACTGAAATTCTTTCTGCTGTTTTGAATACTTAAATCCCGGTTAGGACACTTTCTAATCATGTCATTTACAACAACATTGATTTAAAATTTAAAAAAAAATAAATATAAATGTGAAGAAAAGTTTACGCACTTGTTTTACCTGTATGAGTCCTGGTATGAGTCTTCAGATGATCAGATCGGGAGAACTTTCTCTGACAGGTTTTACACTGAAAGGGCTTCACACCTAAGACACACACACACACAAAAATATTTATTCTTATGTCCCAACATTTTTGGGAGCGTGAATGAAATCAGATATTTCTGAAGTTTCAAAAGCTGGTGGGGGGTGGGGTTTTTTGGTTTGGTTTTTTTTGGTTTGGTTTGGTTTGGTTTGGTTTGGTTTGGTTTGGTTTGGTTTGGTTTGGTTTGGTTTGGTTTGGTTTGGTTTGGTTTGGGTTGGATTGGGTTGGGTTTTTTTTGTTTCTGTCTAGTTACTATAACTTCTCCTCCTAGCCCTGTGCCTACACATGACAGAAAGTTTGTCATTAATGAGGCCACCCCCCCTTGTAACCTTCTCTCCTGGTGCTTGGGTCTGAAGCATCTGAACAGCTCCCTCATAAACAACCCCCCACTTAAACCATTGCACCAGGGAAGATCTGCAAACATTGCTAATCCTGTGCACTGTGGGTACCCTGAAGGAGCAAACAGGACATAAGAAAAATCAAGGTGCAGAAATCTATTTTCATGTGCTCCCAATAGGTTTAACTCACTTCACACTACTACTTTATACATGACACATAATCTTGGGCAAATGTTACACACTGGCAAATTTTTCTTGCAGAACTGCTTAGTTTTAAACACCATGTATTCTCTATACTGGGCATAGAGTACAGAGTAAACAGTTTCATCATGAAAGTTGTTTTAGAAGATGGTGTCAGGATGTAAAAGTCACCTAAACAACCACAGTAGTGCTAAAAGGCCAATTAAAAATCCTAGCCACGGCCTTCTCCTAAAATTAACTTCCAGAATTTGATGTTATGAGCAGACAACATCAGAAAAATAGAAAGGATTTTAGGATCACGAACTAAAATAGAAAATAAAAATAAAAAATAGAAAAATTTCAGGATCACAATTCCCATATACAGATGAACTCTAATTAGTAGGCAAGTCTTGTGCACAAACCTGTGTGTCGTCTTTGGTGCCTTTTGAGTTGGTCTGAACGAGAAAATCTTCGTTCACAGTCTTTAAAATCACACTGATAAGGTTTTTCACCTGGAGAGGAAAAGCAGTGTGTCAGAACATGTGGCAAAATAAGACAACACCCCAGGCTGAATCAGAAGATGAAACGTGTTGCTCTTGAAAGACTTCTCTGCAGTCTCAAGCAGTTCAGTGGCACAGCAGGATTGATTTGTCATCAAGCCATACAACTCTGCTGGAAAGGCTGGCATAATCCTACTGCACTGACACTGATAATCTGCTCACTCTAAGAAAATAGTCTCTTAGGTGAAAGCTGCAAAAAAAATTCTGGTTGAGTGAATTTTTTTTTTTTTCTGCTGCAAGAAACAGGAATGTCTTGGTTTATATTTCTCTAAAAACCCCATTAAACCCTTTCCACCTGTTTCAGTAGCACATAATTTGTACAGAGGAACAACTTACAGTTTGAACTGAATTGGGATTAAAGCAAAAGCTAAATAACTTCCATCCACATAGGTGACAGTTTTAACCACATTAAATGAATTAGAAAAAACGGAGCAGAAAATTCAACCTCAGAAAAAGATATATTCTTCCCCAAAACACAAATTAGGCTTCTTCCATAAAGTGCCATTAAATGGAATTTCTCACATAGCTGCACAGCTCCCACAGGCAAAGCCATGAATTATTGCAAAGCCTCATGTAAATACAAACTCTTCCCCTCCTCCTGTGCAGTTCAGCAGAGATCCTCAGGGCGGGATTTCTCTGGGATGAAAAGTAAGACCCTGAGGTTTTTTAGAAAAAGAAATCCCTACAAGCCAGTGTCTCAAATGGACATGGATTTCAATGCAAAGGACCTCACCAGCCACATAAACATGCACAAAGAAATGCAGCAGCTGCGGAGTCTGAGGAGAGAGGGAAATGCTCTCTACTGCCAGCAGGTAGCAGAGCACCGAGGTGGGGATATTTGGCCAAGTTAAGCCAAAACAATCCTTATGCTGTTACAGGAGGAGCTTGATGCTCTTCCAGGTCTGACTTCTAAACTAAGGTCCCTTTGCACAACACTGGAATGCTCCTGAAGCCTCAGATATAATCCCATTTATGCCCACACAAAGTCTGGTTGCAGTGCCACAGCACAGAGCCTCAGCAGGAGCAAAAGCTGGGAGGATCCTGGGCTTTATCTGGGAGGGACACACAGGAGCAGCTGGGACCTGCTCTGTCTGCTGTGGGAAGCTGAGATGTAAAGCAAAGGTCCTGTGGGAAGAACCTACAGGAAAACACCACCTGGAGTGGGTTTGATTTCTCCCTGTTTGATTTTCAAAACCGATCGCTTTGATAAACCTTCCTTGCAGGTGTCTGCATGTCTGATTCTACCAGAATGAGGAAATGTATTCTGGTTGTCCTGGTGTTCTGAGACACCAAAGCAGAGCAGTTCAGTTTAAAGCAGATGCCTTTTGATCCAGGTGACAGAGAATAAGCAGCATATTAAGGACAGCATTCCAAATTCATCCTGGTGTAGCTAACATAAAAATTTTACAAAAGCAACTAAATCTGCAAGAACAAGCTAACTTCCTGTGACCATCACCCCAAGGAGATGACTGATTCTCAGACCTAGGTGTGGACAATTTCTGTGTCTGCTGTGCTTAATTTATTAGCATAAGAGATTAAAGTTGCCACAGGTGTTTGAAATAGTTCCATACACTTTGACCGCAAGGACTCCCTGGGGGTGCCTGCTTTTCAGAAACCACTTACTGCCAAGGAATTCAGCCCTCTGGCAGATTTAAGAGGGGGAATGTCAGCAGAGCAGAATGCAGTGACAGGATGATTGTCTGCTAATTGCAATATAAACTTAGAAGATGGTCAAGGAGGTATTGGAATAAAACAGCATAGAGGGTCTGATGGCATGCACATGCAAGTATTTCTTGAAGTACTTTGGAATATAATCTTGATTCAATTAAAGTCAGATTTAACCCATGCAGATATTAAAGGAATCAGTCTAAAGTGTTTACATAGGGATATGATGACACTGGGAAGAAAACAAAAAAGCAAATAAACAAAAAGAGGCACAGCATTTAGACAGAAATCCTAATTTCCCTGTCCTTCTACATCTTCCATGTCGGCTGCCAAAGGTGACTGTCACATGCCTGTGAACTCCCCAAATCTCCTCAGAACAGGACGACAGAAACACCCCAGATCAGAAAAAGCCTGTTAGTACCCCATTAAATTCCCACAGTGAGTGTCTCATTTCCCCAGGCCTATCAAAGCCTCTCCAGTAAAAGGCTGAAGTTTCTTTCTGTATGAAAATATCCAGTAGTGCTGTCACCTTCTTATGTGAACACACACAAAACAGCCCCAAAACAAAACAGATGGAGAGATGCAGATGGAGCTGCACCAGCCCTTCCACCTGAGACATTACTTACACTACTGAGAGAGGGCACACAAAAGGAAGGCTGAACTTAGTGCATAATGAAATAATAAAGATGAGAGAGGGTAGAGGGTATGGCATGTCTTTAATAGTTAGGAAAATAATTTTCTTTTTAAAAGGTCAAGTATTGTAAAACAAGCATGAATCTGCCTTTGCACATATTGCAATATTCTAATAAAACAAATAGATTTTGTCAAAAGTAGTTAACTTAAACTAAGGGAAGTGTGCACATTTTCTCTGGAGCAAATTCTTTTGCTTGGGTGCATGGGAAAACAGAAAATTCTACTGCTGTAGCAGTTGCACAAAATATTCACAGTCACTGCTTTTAATTAAGGAGTTCTGCAAGAGTGAAAGCCTGTCACTAACAGGAACACATGAGAAAAGGAGGCTGGTTTTGAACCCAGAGACTGCAAGTGTGAATGAGAATCTAAAGGCTGGTCTATACATCCTTCACCAATTTAAACCCCTTTTCTTATATAAGTGTACCCACTTCATCAAACAAGTCCCATGACCACAACTTTGCCTTCCTAATTCTACATTTTCATTTCATATAATTTGCTTTAGAAAACTCACACAAAATACATGTTTATTTATTTAGTAGGAAGCCTTTATAGTTAACATTTTCTGTCGTCTTCACACCATAGTTCAGCTGTGACATGACATTACTATTCTGAAACTAATCTTGTACTTTAGATCCCTAAAGATTTTTATTTTATGCTGTAGAAATATCAGCCTGAAAGGATAGAGCTTGACACCCTACCTAAAAGCACAACCTTCCTGATCTACAGATTCTCATACTCCATTGCAGTTCATACCTGCAGCTGAGCCCATTTAGGCTAAAGAATATCCCTGGCAAACAGGCAGAGGATTTTCTCTCTGCAAACCTGCTCAGCTTTGTCTTAGGATAAATCCAGTTTTCCTAACGAGTGGCACTGAACTCAAAGGGTCTCTGGCAAGAATGCTGGTGCTTCCACCAGAAGTGAAATTTATGGAGGTCTAGACATCAATTTGTTTCTGTAAGGAAGTGCCTGAAGCCTGTCACAGAATGACAACTCACATTATTTGCTGTGAAGTTGAAAAGTTAGATGTATTTCTGCATTTCCTTTCAGAGGCCTATCTGCTGCAGCAAAATACACCAAGATAAGAAAAAAGCTTTTTTGGCTGTACATGTTTCAATAAAGGCATTGTTCAGAACAGATAAGCAGCCTCGGAGGGTACAAAGTGTTAACATATTTTCAACTAAGCCCATTTGAAACATTGGTAAAAAACTGATTACAGAATCCAACTTTGTGTTTCAGGGCCTTACTTGGTTTTGCAATCCAGCAATTGGGAAAGAAGGATGAAAGATCTGATGAGCCAGTCCTTTGTATGTATCTATTATAGAAATAAAAAAATGTGATCTAGAGCCAAAAATATCCTGCAAAGATACAATCTGTTGGTTTAATATCATATATATGTAACAGCTTGTTTTCAAATCATGTGCTCATCATTTAAAAAATGACCAAAATCATTGACCTACCACTACACCAAGATAGCATAAGGTGGAAGAGCTTCAAACCCACGGGTGACTCCAGAACCACCTTACAAGAAGATGAATAAAATTTTTGTTTGATAAGGCGAGGTGTGACAAGCACAACCACATTATTTTTGGACAAAACTGGTTCCAAATTTTGCTTTTGACACGCAGGAGAAACAAGCCAGGGTTAGACAAACACATGAAGTTGCAAAGGCAATGGATCTGCATCACAACAGTGGGTTTGGCTGCCCAGGACTCCTGAAGACCATGGCACTGGAAAACCTTCATGGTCACTAAGCCCAGACCATCCACACATCAAGCAGCCAGGAAAATATGATAACTGGGAAGTTATCCCCTCCAGATGCTCCCCCAGTTCACCAAACCCTCCCAAAATCTAGGACTGACAGACCACAGGAGGAGACAGGAAATGAAGAGCATCCTATTCTAAGCCTCTACAGCAGCTGGGAATTTGGTAAGTAGAATTAATTCCCAGATCATAATAATAGGAAATGTCTAGTATCCATTCAAGAGGCTGAGGACAAATCCCTGCCAGATGATAAAGGGGAAAACTCCCTTCTTCTCCTAAAGCTGAATGCATCAGCCAGGCAAGCTACCCAAACAACTTTCATTCCACAGTGCACCATCCCTTGCTTCCTCTCTTCAGCTGCAACCAGGCTCAAAATCTCACACAGCAGTGCTGGTATCAGCAAACACAAGCTTTGGGAAACAAGCTGGCCTCTCATGGAAAGAAACTTGCAAGGATTTCAGAAATAAATAATTTTTGCTCTCAACATATCGAGATGTGTGTCCAGAAGGATCTGTGCCCACCTGTACATAAAAGGTGTTTGAGGGAAAAAATTGTTTTTTCTCTTCCCAGTTCCACTGCAGCATGAACCAGAGGAGAGGCATGGATGGCCTCAAAGACAATGGGAGAAGCCTCTCTGGGGTGTTAGACACACACAGGCCTATCCCCCAAGTCTTTTGGGGGGTTTCTGACTCTACAAGCCTACATTATATATGATATAATATTTAAAATCTTCTCCAGCTAAGGAAAAAACATAACATATATAAACTGAAGTCCTTGTGATTGGTTCAGAAATAACACTGGGAAAGCCAAGCAACTAAATGGAATAAAATACAGGACCAGAACAAACAGATAATGACTGCTAAAACACCGAGTAAATCAATTTAGGAATGAAGGAAATAGTGATTAGGAGAAAAATTCAGAACTGTTTAGGCATAATGGAGAAAAATACTGAATTTATTGGCCTTCAAAAGACTTCCAAGTGTTCTTGATTCCACTTTACAGAAAGTAGAATAGCATTTCTGTAGACCTTCCTTTCTAAAGATGAACTTGCACTTACAGTCTAAAGTATCTTAAATTTTTAATTTCAGCAGCTCTGAAGACAGCTGTCTCAATATTTTCTGACTTGCCTATTCATTAATTAAAAGTGCTTTGTGTGCATTTCTCACTTTTTACACAAACAACTGACTGAATGGTCTCCAAAAGGAGAAGATTGCCACTATCTTTTATGAAATGTTAGACAATCTGCTAGGTCACCCTGCACGGGCTGCCTTCCTGTTCTCTTCATCCCTTTGATCTTCCATCATATCAATGGTTAAATGAACATCCATATTTACAGGTTACATCCACAGACTTCTAGGTAAGCACAGAAAGAACTTTCTAAGTAAAAATATGACAGGAAATTAAAAAAAAAAAAGTCCATAAGGAAGATATCTAAAGATATATCATAATTTTACACCTCCAACACCATAAATCTCCCAATAGGGGATACAACTCTGTTTACTCTTTGGTAAGACGTAGCAGAGCATTTGATTTCCACATTTTGAGGTCCTATTTCCTGAACTCAGAGACAATGCAGACATTTGTCTACAAATGACTGGGTTCAGGCTCAATTCTTCCTGGAAAGATCCCACAGCAGGGAACCTATTTGCCAATCCCTGCTGACACCCCCAGCCAGAAAAGGTTTACACAGGAGAACCAGAGGATGCTGAATGTCTAGGTTCCTCTTGCAGAGGAAACTTCCTAAAAATGAACATTAGATGAGATTTGGAGTGAGATTCAACAGTCCCAAACGAGGGGGGAAAGAAGAAAAAAGAAATTAGAAAACAGCTCACAGCCCCGTAAGAGTAAGAGAGGGAGGGAGGTGATCTACTTGCTGTGTGTTTTTCTTAGCTAGATCCAGGGAGCCTTCAGCTCCAAAAGAGGGGTTGCCCAGCTGACAAAGAGGGGTTGCCCAGCTGTCAGAGCACACGCTCACTCAGCTGATGGATTCTCGTGCTCCCTGACCCGGCAGAGCATTTCTTGCCCCTTGTGCTGTCTCAAAACGCCCCCTGCCCACTCTGCTGTGCCGTGATTGCTACCCACCAGTGTGCTTTCTGCTGTGCATCTGCAAGTGGGACAGCTTGAAGTATCTCTTGTTGCAGCCAGGGTAGGCACACATGAAGGGCCGCTTCTCGTTCGTCTCGCTCGCCGACCGCACGATGGTCGGAGCCACCCCGGGCACGCGCCGCACGTCCTGCAACGACAGAGACCTGCTAAGGCCACCTGTGTGCTCTCAGCTTTGGCTTCACACACTCAGGTCACTCAACACCTCCCCAGGACAAAGAGGTACTTTGATGGATTGTACTGGAAACAGGAAATTTTGTTGCATTCTGCACCAACAACCTTAGTATCCCTTAGTTGGTTCTTTGCGGAGTGTTAAAATTACCCGAAGGTGAAGCGCGGTGAGCTCTGCTTGGTGAATTCTCTCGCCAGCGTTTGTGTGTGAGATTGAACACCCCACACTCTGACCTCATGTACAGCCACACAATCCTGGCAGAGCTCTCATTGCCATATAAAATCAGTTTAAGTTTATACCAGGGTGGAAGGCAAGAGCATGAGCCAGAGGAGTATTGTCCTTTTTATTTTAAATACTCATATGAAGTTAAAGGACAAGGAAATGGATGTCTTGGATTAACACAAACTGATTACCAACAAAACAAAAACTGTCTAGGTAGAGCTGGGGAATAGTTCAGCCTTAATGCATTTTGGCCACTGCCACAATGTTCCATCAAAGATGATCTCCTCCTTCTGGGATAATTAACTTCCTTAAACAATGTCAACCACTTGCTTTTATTCACTCAACAAAAGCTGGCTCAGGAGCCTGTTTCTGAGAGCTTGCCACTGAATAATGACTTGCTAAACTACACAGAAAAGGAAAAGGAGAAAAGATCTGAACTATCTATAAACACTGATGTATGTTGACAACACAGAGCAACACAGAAGAGACAGATGCTCTGTAATGACTTTGCCATCAGTTTTAACAAGGTTCATCTTTTACAGGAGTGTTTAATAACGATATGACTGTCTCAGAAAGGGAGGAAATGAACTCCCATGAATGGTAACTTCCTCCCAAATATCCACTAATTACTTGGTTATTAGGAAACAATCACATATTTCATTTTAAGGAAATACATTTGAATTAGTAAAGCTTCAGAGACACATAAAAGCAAAATGTCATCTAGCACTTTCATATGTGTAGTTATTAAATATAGTCCATCATAACCACAGAGGCTTCACATGGCCAGAGTGACTGGAGCTAGAAACTGGAAGCTGGATCACGTATTTTGGACCATCCTGAGAAGCTGGGAAGGAATATTGCCTTGAAGGCATATTTCAGAAGAAGAGACAAGCAATTTTAAATGACTGTCAGAATGAAATCTTTTGCTAGAGTTCAGCGGCTTCAGTGAAGTCAGGACACTTACTGAGTAAGGCATTTCTTGACAACACGGGGAAATCAAGGCTGGGTTTAGGAACACCAGTGAAGTCGTGAATGAACACTATAAACAGGCAGCAGTTTTACTTCCCTATGAAGAATGCCCCAGAATACTCACTTGTATGCCTCTAAAGACTCCGTGGGTGTGTATTCTGTACTGGGCCCCACAGCTGTACAGCATGGGAGTGCTGTGGTTCTCATTTTCATATCCCGCTGTATGTCTGTAAGGAGAGAGGGGAATAATGAAAAAATTAAATTTTTTTCACTACTCAGCTCCATGTGAGAGGTTTCTTTTCCAAAGCCATATGCAGAGTTCACTTTTACAGCCATGATATCCAAATTCAAGGAAAATTCACCAAAGGAAACCTACTCTGCCTTCATTCACATGGATCTGCTCCCACTGGCGGAATGCACTGACTCCATACATACATCTATCAGTATCCATGAAGGTATCCAAGGGAAAAAGAAAAAAAGGAGAAAAAGAAATTGGCATGATTTGAACTCTGATGTATTCCCACAAAGATTTTAGGTAAGAGGAAAAAATTCACATAGCAGCACAACGGTGTCATGTGCACATGTTCACGTTATTTATCAGTCAAACGTGGGGCTGCCTATTGCTAATATCTTTTGGAATGAGCAAAATGCCTCAAGTTTCACATTAAGTGCAGTGGATTTTTGTCAGCACCTCATGACTCAGATATTACCTGATACTACCGAGCAAGTGATGACATTTATAAGAATAGCAGTCATGTACTCATAAACAGAGATTACGAATCAGTGTCTAAACTATTTATCCCACATATCAGCTTGCAGGATGCACTACAAAATAACCCTTTATAAAAATAATTTAAAAAAAAAAAAAACAGCCTATCCCTACTAGGTATAAATTTTCACAATAATTTTAAGAATTTGTGAATTTTGGTGTGTTTTGGGGTTGCCACAGCCATACGTTTTGTCTAATTAAGTTCTTCAAAGTCCTATGTTCTCCAGTCCTGAATGCTGGAACATTGCTGTGTCTCCTGTTTGCAGCCTTCCTAATGTCAAAATCACAAAAATACATTTTGGGTTTAATTTTTGAACAAGTATGTTACACTATCACTTGTAGAAGTATACATTGGCAATGGTAAGTGAACATGTTTTGCACAACACCAGAAATTAGAAAGCCCAGAACAAAACCCCAGGGCACACAGCTAGGGACAAAGATGGATATGTAGGATGTTATCCCAGTCTTTGCCAAATGCTTGCAATAGCAATTTGAAGGGGTCCCTGAGGTCCAGACTCTCATTTCACTGGTCCTTCCTTTCCCTTCACTCAAAGTTCATGTGCAGAGTAGAATTACAAGGAAGTTTTAAACTTCTTAAGTGATTTGCAGAACAGGCAGTGGAGCTGGAATGCGGGACACGTGGAAAGGGGAGCAGTGTCTGAGGTGTTCTCTGAGGTCAGTTCTTTCACTGCTCTGCAGTGCTAATTTCAAATCCTGGCTCCACCTGCCTGTTCAAATCAAAGGCTGCATCTTTTGGGAAGGTGGTCTCTGCTTATTTCAATTTCAATTCAGTTTTAAGGCGATCATAATGAAATAAGTTATGGAGGAGTGGCAAGAAAGAATCTCTGTTCTGTAGTATTATCTGTAATAATAGATAAAGAAGATACCATTAGCTGATTTAAATGAATTTAACTATAGTGTAGATATGCACCATGTCCAAATAAATAGGGTCTCCTCTCTGCCCAGAGCCCACAAGTGGCCTTTTGCAGCCTAACTCAAGTAATAAATTTCCATTTTTTCTCACCATTTGATCAGCATAGATTCCACACCAGCATCAAATTTTCCTCTCTGTTCAAAGACAGTAAGTCTGTACGTGTCAAAAAAGAAAAAAGGAAAAAAAAGAAAAAGAAAAAGCTGGGGAGTTGAAAAAAGTTGGGATGTTGAAATCCCCCAACCCATGGTGACACCCACGTTGATCACAGATTTCAGTGCATTTTGAAACAGGAATGGAGTGAGAACCACCATGGATAAGGAGGAGGTTCTGCAGCAGAAGCTGTTGCTGACCTGTAGCACAGCAGTAAATCAAGGGTAAATGTGAACTTCAGCACTGGTCACCCTGAGTGTAATCTCCCCTTCACGCCTGTCCTAACAACCTTAAACACTACAATAAACAACAGACACAAAAGCAGATAAGAATTCCCAGGACAGAAACTTTAGAGGGAGAAGCAGGAATTTGTAGTAAAATCTTATACCATAAAACACGGCCCCACATTCCCTCCAAATTCTCATGGTTTTCATCTTCCAGTGATAACTTTCTTTTGTAAAGACCAGTCAATTCTGAAATAATTCCTCCCAAGAATAAGAGGCAGAACAAAGACCCTGTCTGTGCCCTAAGGAATGGCTCTATGAATGAGAGGTATCCTCCAAGATGATCTCCATCTCAGCTTTTATTGCACAGTTGGGAAGCCTTCCTCAACAGCCAGCCTTTTATCTATTTCCTCCCCTTATTTCTAATTATACTTCACTAAAACTGCACATACAACTGTAAAGCCATGAAGATTAAAACCTGTTTTCTCAGCCCCTTGACCCATAATATACTAAGTCCTTAACCAGCTCCCTAGGAGAGATGCTTTAATAACCAGGAGCCCTATTTCCCATTTTACATTGGGCACATTTCCATCAGCATTGGCTGGTACTCAGCATGGCCATATGGCTGCTGACAGCAAAATGGATCATGAGAGATTTCTTGGTTAAAACACTATTTATTCCTTATGGAGCACTGTGGAATAATCTGACCTTTGGGGAGATAGAAATTAACAGGTGGATACTCTTTCCAGTCAGTGGGAAACGGGAACACTGGAGTTTTCACAAACTGTGCCTACACTGCTGCTCTCTTGAAGTTCAGCCTTCACACTGCATCCACAGTATCCTCATGGGGAATAGAGTTCCTTCTCTTCCAGCCTCTTTACTCCATGCTTTACCCATGATTTATGCCACAAAGTGTCCATCACCGTTGGCACAGTTGGCTGGTTTCACATGGCTGCAGTTTATATAGTATAATAAAAGCAGGGATGGAAGAACAGATACAAATCTAAATCCATTATTAAAGTCAAACACCTGCTTTATTGCATGCAAGAGATAATGAGCAGATGCAATGCCATGTACATGAGGAATACAACTAACTGGTGAATTTATACCTGCAGTACTTTAACTAAAGGAAAATCTCCAGAGGGTAGGACAGTCCTCAACTTCCATCTTTTCTAGTCAGGCACTCTGTGTTTAAGTAAGCAAAGAGACAATGCCTTATAAGCTCAGCTGAATTAACCAAAGAAGGAAAAAAGCCAGAAAAAATCCCCAGTAAGGCCCAGAGTCACACTTAGGAGGGACACTAGACTGATCCCTCTGCAGGTCCTAAAAGGGCTCAAAACTAAGCAAGACCAGATGCAGCCGAACTGCCCTGCCAGGATCCAACACAAATTTTTGTTTAAGCAAGGACTGAAGGATTTGGCCTCACAGTCCAGCTCTGCCATTATTTGTAAATATACAACTCACTTTAACTTCAATCAGAACTGCTCAAAGGCAGAAATGGACCATAAATATTTAGAGTTTGGGTTAGTTAGTGAAAAAAGGACTCAGTGTATTTTGTTTTCTGGATCTAGACAGCCAGACCTGGAAACACAGCCATAAAATGTAATTGTAGATAACTGGGAAACAAAGGCTGATACTTACAAAGGAAGAGCTCTGTGCTGTAGAGTATTTAGAAGCACTTGCTTTTACCATTAGCCCAGCAAATCCTTAACACTCGCAGAGTAGCTCTTTTAAAATGATTAATCTCAGAGTTGTGCAGATTGTACAGAGATTAATAAAAATGAAGGGTTTACAGATGAGAATGTGTGATGAAAAACAGAACAGCTTTAGAGAGTTGTATCAATCTAAGTGGTTATAAAAAAAAAAAAGCTCATAAAAGATGACATTCTAATCTGAATATTTTAAAAAAATAATCAAGCTGCAATTTCTCTCTCACACCATTTTTACTTTGTAAAACTGAAATTGCCTGTCTAATGTATAAAGCAGCTACAACTTAATCTGAAGAGTTAAGCTTTTTATTATTATTTCATAAACCAAAAAAGGGAAGCTTTAGGGCACACTGAGGAGAGCTAGAAAATTTCAGATGAAACGTGAATACACATTGATTCATGAGATTCAGACTTGGAAGAATAAAAAAAGCCAGAAAGCAAGATTACATAAAACAGGCACCACATTAAGCTTCAATTTAATTGTGTTTCACTGCAGGAACAGGAATTTTAGGGTTTAGAAACAGAGCCAAAAATGAGGCAAAGTGAGGGTGTTGGCTAGTCCCGTTGATAACAGAACATAAAGGAAAAGAAGTAGAGTTAATTCCCTCTGCTAAAATATTTACCATCCTAGCACCCTGGGAAAAATATGTATGGAGACAAAAAAGATCCTGATTAGTTATATAGAAGATCCTGTTTCTGCCTGGTTTTTGTCTAATACTATTACTGAGGGTGAAGTATGAAGCTGCATTTTTATCTGCCCTTTCCAAGGCAAGGGAATATTAAAAAATGTGATTTCACTGATTTGAGCCCTTCTGCCATCCTCAATGGGAGAATCAGCTGGCTAATGAAAGGAAGGCTCTAAATTTTCAGGGGACCCTTGTGTTTCTGACTTGAATAGTCTTTCTTTGGTTTGGGATTTTTTATCATTGACCTGAGTGGAATCAGGGTTTCACCAAACCTTTCCATTCAGAATGAGACCATCAGCTATCATTGGGACAGGATAACTTCCATATTACAGATTGGAGGTTATTGCCCATTTCCAGCTCATCTTGATTGCAGAACTGAATCCAAGTTTTTCACCTCCAAATTTTACTAATAGTACCATCAAAGCTAAACAGAAAAACTTTGAAAACAACTCCTAAACAAGAAAGGTTTTCACTGCCTTGTTTTAGATCCAGTTTTAATAGTATTCTACAGAGATCATACCTAATATTCCTTAGAGTGAGCCTGAGAAAACAGCAATAAATACCAATTTCCACGGAACATGCTGAGTGTTTAACATCCAAGCAAAACCAAAAGGGGAAAACCAAAATGTTTGCTGGTTCTATGCCTGATGTCAGATGACTGTTACAAATATGGATCAAAGGGTTTCACTCGAGCAGCTGAAGAGACAATTAAACTGAGCCTTGCTGGTGGGAATTTAGCTACACTTCTTGTCTACCATGCTGTATCATTTCCTGCTTGGTATCAGTTATTTCCATGTCACTTTTACACTTAACTCATCAAAATAGAAAGGAGGGTTTTCTAGCTCTGAGATATTCCCCTAGAACTGCTATGGAAGGAAGCAAGCGTTTTTCATATTGGATAAAAGAAAAAGCAACACAAAAATGTGAAGGACAGAAACCCATGGCAAAAGTGTCCACTAATGTGGGACATGAATTTTGAGATGTCTGGGACCCACTGACTTTCCTGCAACAGAATAAATCTGATCTCAGCAGCTCCAAACAAAATACCACAAAGGAGGAACAAATCATCAGCACGCAGTCTGAGGAGATAAAATCCAGTCCCTCGGTGAGGTTCACTGCCTTGACAATGCAGCTTTCCTTTCAGATTCTAGAAGCTGCCAGTTTGTGAGACAGCTCACAGACAAGCCAGCCCTCCCTCTGGTCCACCCAAAGTTCAGAAGGTGACAGAGGGATGCCTGGACAAAAAAGCATCACAATTAACACACACAAGCTCACAAAGCACTCCCCTTCCCTCATGTGAGTTGTAAGAACTTGAGCTCAATCAGAGCTGAATCGATTTGGAATTCAGAACCCAAGTGAAAATCTAAAAGGCAGATTCAAGTCACTTTGATAGCAGTAGCAGGTTGTCTTCTTCTCAAGGGACAGCTCTTGACAGAGGGAAGGTCATCTTGGGCCATCAGATATCCTTTTGGTTTGCCAGCGAGTAGAAACCTCCAGAACCCATGGCTGCAGCCATTTCTATCTGCTTCCCTGCTAACACCTCTCTCCCCTTCCCCTGCCAGTCCATCACGGTGCTGTACTCTGGCAGAAGACATCTCAGTTCACTTCAGCTGTCTCTCTTCACCATTTAGCAATGGTTGGCCAGGATCTCTGCTCCATACCTTTCACTGCCCACCTCTGCCTTTCTCTCAGGCCATGCCTTCCACAGATTCCTCATGCTTACACCTACTGAAAGCACTCAGACCTAACTCCACTGACACATAGAAACTTCTTGCTCTCAGTTCCAACATCCAACATTAAAATATCCATGGAGGAAAAAGCATTTGGGAAAAACAGTCTTCCACAGCCTTAAAGCCACAGGCTGAAGCAGGCTGTGAGCAGATAAAATTATTCAAGAATTTAGAGGCCAGGCTCTTGCTGCTGCTGACACACAAGTTCATGAGCTTGCAAATCAATGGGAATGATTTTCACAATGACTGGAAAGGACACAGCTTTGGCCACCTGACAGTATTCTTTGCCCAATTTCAAACTTTTGATCTGAGTCGAGGAGATTCTGGAGCTGATCACTCAATTATTGGCAAGATTGTAAAGAGCTAGAACCAGGATGCTCTCACACAAACTGCTAGACAACTTCAGCACCGAAACTGCCAACTAAGTCTACTTAAATTGCACTGCAAAAGCTTCATTTCAGTTTGTTAAACTTATGCTGAACATGAACCCAGAAAAGCAAGCTACTGACCTGGTCTGCTGTCAAGTATAAAGTGTGTGACCCGTCAGTTTTATGTAACTGTAGAATTCTCTAACTATTTGCAGAACTTACTGGCAACGTTTTCTTCCTTCTTATAATGTGCAAAAGTCTCAGTGAAGCCAGGAAGAAGTCCTAGGGAGAACTGAAGGCAAGGAGCTAAACAGAGACTGTCATCATTGGACAGAATCTAGAAGCTCCATATTTCAACAGAAAGATTGACTCCAAAATTCTTAAATTACAACTACAAGATTGAGAAAAGCATCTGAAACACTAAACGCCTGGGAATCACTTATGAACAGTTCATATATTTTAAAGATGTAAATCTTGGGAAGAATACCTTATGTTCATGGCAACTGAGATTGGAGGTACTGTGTATTGTAACTCTCAGCCAGAAAAGACAGATAACTATTTTGGCTCATATTACCAGTGATGAGGCTATGTCTAGCACTGATTTTCCACAGATTCTACAATCTTGGCCTATACCAAAACTTTCAGCTTTGTTTTACCATAGATCATTCATCTTGATTCTTTCCCCCTTTTCATGCATCCTAGGTCACATACTTTACACTGCTAACAGTCTGACTCCTGGACAAGTAAGAAGCCATTCATTTTGTTCAGTACTCCTTTAATATTTCTATTGTGACTTTTTTTTTTCACTGAGTTCCCCAAAGAATAACCTCTTCCTTGCTTTAATAACTTGGACCTCAGTCAAGGTTGATGTGTTTCTCCATTTTGCAGGATATTTTCCTCAGAAGAGACAAAACAGTGTCTAATATTGCAATGACTGATCTTTAAAGGGTATAGTTTCAAGAGGAAATCAAAAGGACTTACAAAAGAAAAGTAGGAAATAGCCTTTAAAAAGAGGGGATCGGCAGCAAAGACAGTGAACTGTACACAACTGTAGGATTTGGGGATCTTCTCTAACCAGAAGAAAGCTTGACAGACTACTTCAGGCTCAATTCCCTTGTTCACTTCAATACAGATAGTTTACTACACTACTCCCTCTAACCTTCAAACACCATTGGTTTATGAGCTACAAGGAGACCCATAATATTTTTTTCCTTTATCACAGTACAGCAGCGTACACAAAGTCCATCTTGAACAAGATTTTCACATCCATGGACAACTACATGAAAGCACAGATCTGTGCAGGCTTTTATCAGCCTCTCCTGCTGTTCCCTTGAGACTGCACACGCCTGGACACTGAGAACATCTCAAAGTTGGCAATACCTGCCTTCGGTGGGGGAGTTTTCAGAGCCAATTGGAATCAGCAGCAGTGAGTTATCTACTCTGAGCAGAGCAGGCAATCTGTGGCTTTCCCTTGGCTGAGATCAAAAGGTGTCTCTGCCGCTCATGGCAGCCGCCGTGCACGGACCGAGGCGAGGATGCGGTAGCGCCCCAGCCCCGTGGGTCCCGCTCCTGTCCCCGGGTGCGCTGGGGGATCCCCAGCCCTGGTAGAACCGGCGGAGGCACCGGGCACGGTGGGTGTGGAGATGGAGGCAGCGGCACCGGAGCGCTGCCCGCCCTGCAGCGGCCGCCACCCCGGCGGGGCCCCGCGGCGCCTCGGAGCCTTCCTGCCCGCCCGGCCGCAGGAAGCCCCGCGGGGGAGGCGGGCCGGAGCCTCTTCCCGGCAGGTGGGAGGGCGACAATGGCCGCAGGAAGGAAGCCGGGAGGCGGCCGGGCCGGGACACAGGACGCAGGGCCTGGCGAAGGCAGGGAAAGGGAAGAGGGATGGTAGGAAGGGGCGACAGCTCAAGGAGGAGAGCGAGAAGCGGCCACGGCTGCCCCTCCGGGAGGGGCCCGAGCACCGGGAGTGGGCACAGCCCAGCCCAGCCCTGCCCTGCCCGGTGCCACCGGAGCTCCCGACACACCCAGCGCTGGGCTCCGGGGCACGGCCAGCCAGCACCCCGACCCTCTGCTCAGGCTGGGACAAGGATCATCAAAAACACGGCGAACTACAGCCAGGTGATGAACCACTCTCAGGACCGGACAGTATTTTTTTCGTGCAAGTGACCGGATTCAAATGATAAAATCCAAGATAAAGTTAGCTCGGTAATGCAGCTTCACTAGGGCAACAGGTTAGAAGAGAACAAAGCTCCTTACCCTTTCAGTGTGGATCCCAAGTTCATTTGATTCCATGTCATGCATTCAAGCTGTGAGGTCATCTGGTATAAATTGTCACTGTTGTGAAAAGATTTAGAATTAGAACTAAAAATGCAGCTATCAAATAAAAACCAAAACATCAGAATATCAACAATTTCTGTTATTTGTTTTAAATATAAAGTAGTAGAAACCTAATTTATTTTATATAATCCCTTTTATCGATGCACTATGAATTTTAAAAAATAAAAGGAAATAAAAGAAAAGGGAACCTGTGGCTCGAAAAGACACTTGGAATCTGCAAGCCTGACGATTGGTAAAGAGCTGGAAATAGAAAGATAAAACTTTTTCCTTCCCGAAAAATAATATCCGATATTGACACACTGAAATGAATGAAACGAATATAAGCAGCCTGGCGGGGTAACGCAAAGGATTATTTGTTTTAAAAAGTCAAATCTGTTAACTGTTTTAACCGGGAGTGTGAGAGACCACGTGGGTAATGGAGTGAAACAGCTATCGTGACTCGTGATGGATGTTGCTACATAGAGGGGCTTGACAAGCAGGAGAAAAATGGAGTGGCTGAGCGATAAACGAAGCTCACCGCTGAAGCAGGCGCTTTCCCCGCCGGTACACACCGCAGGCAGCTCGGCGAGGGCTGCAGCCGCGGCTTCCCCGCCTCCGCTCTCCGCTCCGAGCGGCAAACGCGGGCAGCGCGGCCGCGGTGAGGGGCGGCGGGAGACGGGCACGGAGCCCCGGGAGCGCTCTCCCGACAGGACTGGTGCCCACGGGGCCGAGGAGGTGCCGCGGCCCGGGCAAGTTCCCCCGCCCCGGGCTCTCCCCGCAGCGCAGCTCCCGCCGGCCCGGCGAGCGCGGGGGGGGCGCGGGGCGAGCCCCTCAGGGGATCAATCCCCCGGGATTGATGCCGGGGAACCGCCGCTCACAGTAAGCGCAAGTCTCCTCGCTGATTAATTACACCTAAATTCGCTGGATTTACTCCGTGAATTTATATCATTTTGTTATTAGGAGACGGTTTTTTTGTTTTTTTTTTTTTTTTTTTACTTCGTGGCGGGTAGAAGCGACCTAAAAAAGCCAGAATTCAGTGGGAAGCTTTTGCATATAAAAACAAATTAAGTGACTTCAATCTCGAAGTATGCGTAATATCATTTGTCAGTATCACTGGACACTATTATTCATTAGTGTGTCTGAAGTGCTATTATGCTACTACAATGTCCTGCATATCAGCTCAGGAATTGTTAAACTCTCCTGCAGTTTCCCCATTTGCAACAACAGTCCGTGCTGGTCTGTGCCAACTACGTTTTGCAATTCCACGAATTCTTCCTGTAATGCTGCTGTAATTAATTCCTCCAGGACCCTGATTTTTATTAGAAGTACCCGCCCGATGCATTTACAGCAGGAGATTTCCCTTTAACTTTCTTTCGCTTGACAGTTCATTTATAAGAGCCTCCCCCACAATATCCACTTTTTTCCCCTCCTTTGCTTTTTCATAAAGCAATACACTTATTCATCTTGTCACAGCTCGCAGCCACTGTATTCCATGCCGCCCTTGGGTGACAGTGTCCATGAGAAGGCGCCCCGGGAGCAGCGCGGTGCCCGCGCCCCGGCGCCGCCGCTGCTCTCCGGCTGCCCGCCCGGCCAAATGCGCTCCCCACAGTCCGGCCGCGCCCCGCTACCGGCTCTGCCACGACGGCCGCGGCTCCTCGGTGGAGCCCGAGCTGGCTTCAGCCTCCGAAGGGAGCCCCGAGCGGCTTTCGGGCAGGCTGGGCGTCGTGGGAAGCACTGGGGGGAGGATGGGAGCAGAACTCAGCTATTAGCGCTAAACCCCGCTCTGCCCCGTTTGGCGTCTCCTGAGCGGGGCGCCCCAGGAGAGACCCTCAGCCCTCGTCCCCCTTGTCCTCCTACTGCGGGGGGCTGGAGCCGGGGAATGACTGCGGGGCGAGCAGGTGCCCGGCCGGAGGCCACACCAGCCCTGCCCCGTAGCCCACACCAGCCCGGCCCGGAGCCCGCACCAGCCCGGGCCGCTGCCCGGCGCCGGAGCCGAGCCAGGCCGCGTTTCGGACTCTCGGCACGCCCCGGGTGGGCCGCACCCGCGCACCGGGATGCCCGCGGAGCGGCACCCGCACCCCCTCCCACGGGCTGCAGGTGGGGTCTGTGCCGTCTCTGCGGCCGGCAGCGGCCAAGGGGAGAAATTTCTGTGCTGATCCACGGAGCTGCGAGGTTCTCATCCTGAAAAAGCCGGGATTGCCGGAGCTTTGGCTAAATCGGCCCTGGGCGGGAGGCAGGTGGGCACTGCCGGGCTTCGCGCCCCTTAAGCCCGGAGATAAGAGCTGCCCCTCCGGTCGCTGCTTGCCCGGGGGCCATCGGGCAGTGGCTCGGACTAAACATCTCACATCTGACATGTGACAGAGAACAGGACGTCCCTAACGCCATCTACGCCTCGCCATGGTTTATTATTGACAGTACCGTGAGATGATCTCATGGAACCAACAGCTCTCCTCAAAATCTCGGCTTTGGATGGGGTTTGCATGAGGAGGAGGAGGAAAGCGGGGTCTCCAGGGATATGCCTGTGCTGATTCCAATCTGAATCCTTGGCCCTTCGAGCAGCCACAAAGAAGACACTAAAAATAACTTATTTTCATTACAAAGATGCTTTTAAAGAGAAACGAGAGGAAGGGGGGGAAACATTTCTACAACGGGGATTAATGTAAGTTGGAGTGGAATAAAAGGAAGTCAACGCTCAGCAAAAGGGGAACTTAAAAGGAAACCAGTAGTAGATCATATAGAGTTTGTTTTGGCCTGCACTGCAGTATTACCGAGTTCTTGACCTCTGCACAGAAAGAGCTATAATCTGAACCGAGACTCCTCCACTTTTAAAGTCTTTGCAAGTGTGACTCACAGTAAATTTTCAACATTGAGCATGTTTACTACATTAAACAGCGCGAGGTAGAAAAGTTCACATCACCATTTCTAATGGACCCACAAACGCTCGCTTGCGATCTGCGATCGCTTGCGATCTGCGATCTTGGTGTCCAGCTACCAAGCACAGGCGCGGGGCTCCTTGGCAGCGCAGCGGCCGGGCTGCGGAGACGAAAGAGCAAGTAGTGGCCGGGGCGAGAGATTTCACAGACAGTTTTGCTTCCAGCCTAAGAATTACGATCTTTCAACCATTTCTTTCTTCCCGACTTTGCCGCGGTACGGGAGAGAAAGCGAGGCTCTTGAGCCCCCAGTGCCTCCGCACTGCAGACAAGCAGGGCCCTCCTGCCCACGCCCACTCGCGACCCTGCCCGGCTTCCCGAGGGTCGGGCTGGGGCCGCGCTCCGCGGAGAGCGGGGGAGCCGGAAGGGTCCCTCGCACCCAGCTGGAGAGATGGCGATGAGAGGGAAGCGAGAGCATCAGGTGGAGGTGACTCCCTCCGCAACCTCTCCCTCTGCCCTCTCGCTCCACCTCCGCCAAGCATCACTCCTCCCTCGGGTTCTGCTGGACGCAGCGGATCCGGGACGGGGGTGACGGAGGGATGGCCGTCCCTGCGAGGCGCTGCAATGCACACCGGACCCGCAACCTCGGCTGGGGTGAGTGGGCGAGTGACCACAAACCAGGGCTGCTCGGCGTCCCAGGAGACGCCGAGAGGAGGCGGTGCAGGAAAACACCGGCCGCCGCACCTCGCCGGGGACAGAGGCAACAACACCTCCCGTTCCTGAGCTCGTCTCCTCCGCCACATGCCCCCCTCTCCACTGCTAAAGGGGAACGGGAGCGCCTGCTGTCCTCAGCCAGTACGAGGAACGACAAATCCCCCATTCCGGGGCTGAGCACCATCCCCTGAGCGATCTCTGAGCACTCCGTGCAACAGGCGCCATGTGCGCGGGGGGCGCGCAGCGGCCTTGGGCATGGTCGCCAGCCCCGGCACTCGGATGTGGCGACCGAGCAATCACTTGACAAAGCAGACTTGTCGAACTTGACCTGAACTGCGAAAAGCGGAAGAAATCATCTCCTTCGAAGGAGGAGATTCGGAATAAATACAGTCTTTGAAAAAACAAAACAAAACAAAGGATAATAATAAACACGATTTTGCCAAGTAAGATCAACATGGATAAGGACAGCGCGGCCGTTTTCAGGGCGTTGGCGATGTGGCAATTGAGTCCCGCCCGTTTCTGTACCGCAACGACTCATCTGCTTTCCTGACCACACTTTCCAGGCGGATTTGAGCGTGTTCCGTAGTGGACAAGGAGAGGCCGCACCGAGCTCAGGCACCTGTGCGGGCCTCGTTGCGGCAGCAGGCTTTGTACAGCTGGGGCTGCCCTCGACGTGCAATCAGCTCTGCCTCGCTTACACCCCCACACATCAGTATTGGCTCCTGTGAGCCTTAAAGGCTTAAATCCTTATCTTACTGGAGTAAGCCGTAAACCTCCCAGGGAGCAGGGCAGGATCAAGGCTGAGGTCAGGAGGAAATCGGCCCCCGTGGCACAGCGCTGCCCACTCGCGCCGGGTGCGGGTCCCCAGGCGCTGGGCGGGAGGTGGCCGCGTTAGGGAGGCGACCTCTATGCTCACCCCTGCCTCAGTGGAGGCCCATGGAAGATAGAGCTCCCGACACTATCAGTGTTCCCCTATCGGAATCACACCTCCAGGTGCTGCTGCTTCCAGGAGCGGGGCGAGGGCGAGCCCCGAGGCCCGGGGGAACTGAGGAAGGCGGCGGCTGCCCGCGGCCGCTCGGAGCTGCCCTCCCCAAGCCTCCTCCAAACCATATTTATAGATTTCCCTGCGCGGCGAGCAATCTCTGTCACTTCAGCGCAGAAGTTCGCCCCGCCAATTATTCTGCAAGCTAATCTCTCTGGATAGGTTTCTTTCCTTCCTTCATTACCTCATTCCCTCCTTCCCTTGACGTCAACTCACGTTCATTAGCGAAGTGGCTTCTGGAAGTGACAGAATTTTGTTGTCTCACGTCCAGTGTCGATTAATCTGAGATGATATAACCGGCCTACAAGAGGAGCCGCTCGCGGCTTCCTTCGCAGAGGCACATTGTTTTGTGTGCGAGAGTTACTTAGCAACTCCAAGATACGGGACTGGCTCCAAGTTCACAAAAAGTTGAGGAATAAATTTTGGGGAACTTCTTTTACTCACTAAACACGTTGTAAAACTCCAACGCCCAGCCCCCATGTCAAACCGAAAAAAAAACCAAACCGGGAAGCCGCGCATGCCACGGGCCTGTCTGTTGGCAAAGAGATTTCGTTGCTTGCAGCAAAGCTCCAGACGCACCTTTCTCCCAGCAAGGAAATCCGATAGGTTTATTGCTCCGATTTCAATAAATAACCTCCCTGCAGGCCAGTTCCCATCACTCCTGGGAGCCATTGGAACGGCTCTTAGCCTGCAAGACGAAGCCCTTGGATGGAGCTGAGTTTTAATTGCCTGTATCACGTTCTGCCCATGGCTGCCCCTCACCAGCCAGCACTCCCACACCTTCCCGGCCTCGGGGAAGAGCTGCGGGGCTCCAGGGACTCCTAGAGCCGGGACCGGAGAGGACGCGTGGGGCCCTGCAGCTCCGCCGGGCTGCCCCAAGCGCTTTCCCCCGCTGCGGTTAAGGGCAAACCCCAAATTCATTGCACCGGCGGGCTACGGGACAGGCCCAAGGAGTGCGGGCAGCCCGGCTCTCAGAGGCGGCCGGCACCTGCCGCCGGAGGACCGCGCCGTGCCCGGCCCCGCCGGGATGCTCTGCCAGAGCTGAGCGGCGCCGCCGCCCCCGCCAACCCCGGCTCGGGAGGGCGAGCCGGCCCGGGAAACATCCGAGACACAGCGGAGCCCGCGACGGAAGGCGCAGCATCTATTTTTCGTTTTGTGGGGCTTTGGGGATATCGTTTGGTTTGATTGTTTGTTTGGGGTTTTTTAGTTTCTTTGGTTTTGTTGGCTTTTTGCTTGTTTGTTTGTTGGGGGTTTGGGGTGGTTTTGCCTTGGCATGGTTTGGCTTTTACGTGTGAATTTTCTTTTTTTTGGGTTTGGTTTTGTTTTGGGGGTGTTTTTTTTGTTGTTTTTTGTTGTTGTTGTTGTTGTTGTTGTTGTTGTTGTTTGTTTTTTTTGGTGGGGTTGTGGGGGTTTTTGTTTGTTTTTTTGTTTNGGGTTGTGGGGGTTTTTGTTTTTTTTTTTGTTTTTTTGTTTTTTGGTTTTTTGTTTTTTTGGGGGTTTTTTGGGGTTTTTTGGTTTTTGTTTTTTTTTTTTTTTTTGAGAAGAGAAGAGAAAGAATAAATCTGTTTCCTTGCATAAAGGAGAAGCTGTTCGAACGGCATGCGGGGGAGAGAGCGCGTCCCAGCAAGAACCCGCGCACAAGGAGGGCAGGCAAAGCTCCCTGCCGGCCGAGGTACCTGTTGTAGGGCGTCCGGAGGAGCAGCGCCTGGCTGCCCGTGCAGCTGTCGGTCGGCGTGTGACAGCCGTACACCGGGGGAGGCACCGAGTACTGCTGGTCCCCTGCGGAGAGAGCGGCACAGAGTTAACCCTTGGGGCGAGCGGCCACCCCTCCGCTTGCCCTGCGCTGAACCGGGGTCTCCAGGGCCCCGTCCTCCAGCACTGGGCAGCTCCAGCTGTGTGCCAGGCCTGTGGGGGCTTGGGGCGGGTCCCTGCGGGTTGCCAGCCGCCCGACAGAGCCCTTCGGTGCGAGCCCCCGCGGAGACAGAAATTACCTAGGGAGGGCTGCTGGCTGATGGGGTCCTCGTGTTTGAAGGAGTGGTTGGTGAACTGAGCGGCGGGGTGGGACGGCGTGTGGCCGTAGCTGGGGGTCCCGTCAAAGGCCACAGTGCTGTAACCTGGTGGAGAGAGCACAGCGGGGTTAGCAGGAGCCTCCGCCGAGCCCCTCCGAGCGGCCGGCGAGCGAGAGGGGCCCACGGCCACGCACCGCCCGCACCGCGGGCTCGAAATGCTTCGCGCCTGTCGGTCCTCGCCGATCGCCCCCGGGGGCGGCTGCCCACGCGAGGACAAGGACAGGGCCAGGCTCCCTGAGCCCCTCCGTCCCCTCTGCCACCGGCCGCTCGGCACTCGCACATCTCTCTCTGCGGGGAGAGCCGTGCCGAGCCCGCGCCGAGGCGCGGAAAGTCGGAAGTCTCGTTCGTGTTTAAAGAGAACAGATCGGCTTCGGTAATAAAAAGGATGTTTTCATTAATTGTTGCTCATATTAAAAGAGGAAGATTCCCATCTGCTCAGTGTGCTCATCTGGCGCTTCCAATTTAGAAGTTACCCTTTAATCTTGCGCTTTTTTTATTTTGTTAAGAGCGGCTTTCTGAAGAGTCTGCAATAAAGAGGCGGAATGTTATGTGCAAAAATAAAACTCCTCCTTTCAGCGAAAATTGCTCTCCAAAATAATAAACAGCCTATTTTGTTTCCTACACCGAGCAGATTCAGATGGAAAGAGACCACCTCTGCTGACCCCGGGCCGGCACGGAATCGTAAATCAGGTGCTTGGACACCAACTTTCATTAATGACTTGGAGCTGGCTAAACAACTTCAGCTAAAAAAGTAATTACAAAGTAATATTATCTCAGAGGCTTCTCGGCTCATCAGCATTTACCCCGAGAACCAAGCTCCTCCGAGAGTCACTCTTAAAAAAAAAAAAAACAACAAAACCAAGCAAAACAAAACAAAACAGAAAACACCAACCAAAACAAAAACCCAACAAAACAAAACAAAAAATCAGAGGCGAGCAGGGGAAAGAAACCAAAGGGACTACGAGCGCTTTCTCCCTCACACTCCTCTCCCTGAACCCGCTTATTCCAGCACGGGCTGGAATGGATGGGGTATGGATGGGGTGTGTGTGTGGACAGTGATTTTGTCAGTCGAGAGGGAGCACTCGGGGCTGTTTTCGGGCGCCTGTCTCCGTTCCCTTTCGGTATCGGGTGCTCGGCGCTGGGCAGGTCTCTGCTTCATCAACGATCCGTCATCACAGCGGGTTTCAGAGAGAATAAAATAGAGAGGCAGCAAAGGGATTCGAATGTTGCTTCTCCGTTTTATTCTCTCTGCTGACAGGCTGGATCCACAGACATTACAGGGCTTCGTTAACCTGCGTGGCTTAGCTGGAGAAACGGAGAGAGCCACAGGAGGAACGACAATATTCCAGAAGACTTTAAAACCTTCACCTTCATGGTGATTTTAAGTCGGCCCTGAGACTGCGGGGCTGGGATAGGAGTGGCACTGGCTTGTTCCCGGCCAAATGTCCCCCACATCCCCCTGACCCTACGAGCAGAGCTCCTTTCGCGGCGACTCGGGCAGCGTTGACAGGCCGGTACCTTATGGGCTCCCATCCCACAGCTGTTTCTCGCTCCTTATCTCCTCCCTCAGTCCTCAGGGTAGAGGCTCAACCTTCAACTCCCTTTTCCCCGTTTTCCTCTGTCTCTTTCTTAACTTTCAGAAAACACTGACACTTTATACGTTACTTTTGGCCCGCCACAGAGTTTCGGTGACCTTCAAAACTCAGCTCGGAGCAGGACGAGGTTTTGGCCGCATTTTCCGGTGTTGCCTGACCCAAAGCTTCAGGAATGTGATAAGAAAGTTGAGTTCTGAACCGCGCTGCCGATAGTGAGGTCTCTTTAATTAGGACGTTATCAGAACTAGGCCTGATTAAAATGTGCTGAAAATAATTGAAAGTTGTACATCTGCTGGAGAACGGGGCCCGCTGGAGGCATCCAGTTGTTGGAGGAGCCCAGCTGGATGAAAGAGGCAGGCAAAAGAGAAGAAGAAAATTGGGCAGAGGTTTCAAAGCCTTAGTTTCCTAGCTCCCACCCCATCCTAGACTTGGCAGATATGTCATCGCAGAGCCAAGGTAGCGTCTTTCCCACGGTCGGAGGAACCGTCTAAAAAAAAAAAAGGACTTCAACCTTGAGGAGAGCCAAAGCAAGAACATTTTATCCATCCACAGAAAAAAAAAAAAAAAAAAAAAAAAAAAAAGCAAACACCCTTTGCCGAATTTCTTCTTGCCGAAGGAGCTCTCTCTCTGCGTGTCACCGAAAATAGCTGTGGCTAAGCCCCAGGGCTGCACGTGCGGAAGGCAGCCCCGAGCCGAAGGGACCCCCCCGCCCCGCGGCGAGGCAGCCCGGCCCGGCAGAGCATAGGAGGGAGCTGGGACACGGCCCCTGCTCCCCGCCACGGCGCCGTCCTCAGGCTCCTGCTGGGCCTGGATGCTCGGGGCTGTGCGGAGGGGTCAGTGCGCTGGGCCCGGCGCTGGGCCCGCACAGGTGCCGGCGTGTGCGGGGTGAGTGCGGTGCCGGGGGTGCCGCAGGCCGAGCACGGCCCGCGGGGCGCCGGGCCCGAGGAGACCCCAGCGTGGGCTCCGTGTGTTGGGGCGTTAAAGGCTCCATTTCTCCTTGAGGATGGCGTGGGGTCGCAGCTATTTTGTCCCTCGCTAACCTGAATTTATCTCCCTCGCCCTTCTCTCCACTTTCTCGTCGCTATTTCCGCCCAGCGGTTCTAATTCCCCCCAGTGTCTAGCACCCTTTCTGTCTTTCAAAAGTCAGAGTCTCGGCGGGCTCTGGGCCTCTCCCCTCCCGTCCCGCAGCTGGAGCTGGGACCCCGAGGGGCACGCAGCGGCTCCGGGGCCTCGGCGTGGCCGAGCCTCTCCCCAGCTCCAGGGATGCTGCCCATTTTCCCAGCCGGGATTGGCAGCACGGCCCAGGAGCCCCGCTCTGCGGTTTCCTGCGTCGGAGCCCCGGCGAACCCCTGGGGCAGCGGCCGGGGGTCGAAGGCAACAGCGGGGTGGCACCGGCACCGCGACCCGGCACTGCCCGGGGGAGGCCCGTGGGCCGCCGCGCTGCCGAACCACCCCTGCCCCTCGCTGCAAACATCGCCCGGGTCTCGGGCCACCCCTCGGCGGCCAGCACCGAGCGCGTCCGCCGGCCTCGGCCTCTGCCCTGCCCCTTGCCCTGCAGCCCGAACAGCCCGGGGCCCCCCGGGACGGTCGATCCCAGCCGTGGTGGGTACGCGATTCCCCCGCGGGGCACAGCAATCCCGAGCTGCGGGCTGGGTGTGGGGAACCCCATGCTAAAAGCAGAGAGATCCTGACCACTCATCCCGCTCCGGCAGAGCCACGCACACTCTGCCGATCCCCCGAGCCCCGGCGTCTTGGCTGCCCGACTCCCCTCGGTCAAATTCCTCCGGCGCCTCGCCCGGGGCCGGGCAGTGCGGGGCAAACCACGGCACACTCCGAGGCCAGCTGAAGGAGGGGGAACGAGACACGAAACGTCTCATACAAGTTGACCGCAGGCTGGCCCCTTTTCCTTTCTTCCTCGCGTTTGCACCCGCAAATGTTTATACTGCAGGCACTAGGAGGAAAAGGATTAGATGCTGACCCCGGTGCCACACGCGGATGACCCATTGCCCGGCCGTTCAACCCTCGGGAGCTTCTCAGGGCGGTGCGAACACCGAGAACTGCAGGGAGTTACTGCGCAGCCGGTCCTGGCCACGGAGATGCGGACAAGAAACCAGGAGTCGTCCCTGTTTGTGCATTCCAGCCCGGGGATAGTCAGCTCTCCCGAGCTTAATTCGACAAGGGGCTTGAAAACACTAGTGTGCGGACAGCGCTTTTCGGATTCAGGAGGAAGTTGGGGGGTTCACCCCCGCCACCACCCCATCACCCCCGAGAAATGCAGGAGGAGTTGTCCCGGGCCACGGGCCCCGGCCCCATTCCAGGACTTGTGCCGTCTCCGGCCCGAACAAACCTTTGCGAAGGCGAGAGGCTGCTCCAAGCCGGGGAGGGGGCCGGGGGCTCCAGCCCGCCTGGCAGAGCCGCCCGCTGCATCCGCTGCCCCACAGGAGGGGTGGGGGGCGAGCAACTCGTGGCTCCTAAAGCTCCCGGGAGCGACGCGGCTGCCGCACAGGGAGGGAAGGGAGGCACGGGAGGGCTGGCTCGCCTAACCCGGCTCGGCTGCCGCGGAGAAAGACCGGGCTTGGTGTTTACATCAGGCGCGGCCCTGCGGGGCTGAGCGGACGCCTCCGAGGGCCGCCCCCCGAGCCCGGGGCGCCCGGCAGCGCGGCCCTTACCCTGGTTGCGGATGGCTTGCTGGCTCTCCAAGCAGTTGGGCAGGTAGGGCCCGTTGGGGAACATCCGAGCCTGGCCCGAGGGCGGCTGGCTGGGCGGCGGGGCGCCGAAGGGCCCGTAGCGGCAAGCCCCGGCCGTGCCCGTGAACTGGCCCGAGAAGTGGACGGTGAAGGCGCTCAGGTATTGCTCCTCGTGCGGGTCCGATCCGTTCCAGCTCGGCTCCTGCTTGATGAAGGAGTGCGGCCCCAGCGAGCCGTAGGAGGCCCCCGGAGGAAAGTCCAGGACGGGCGCCCACTGCGCCGCGCTGCTCACCGGCATGGTGCAGTTGCTGTTGCCCGGCAGGGAGGGCACGGAGGGCAGCAGCGCGTTGAGGTCTCGGACGTCGGAGCCCATCTGCTCGCAGACCTTCTGCCTGCCGCCGGGCAGCCAGTCTCCCCCCGGGCCGCACTTGTTCCAAGACACCTGGCCCCTGCCCGCCAAGCCGGAGGCCGGCTCCGGCTGCAGGCACCAGGCCGGCGAGCTTAGCCCTTTGGGGGAAGTTTGCTCCGCGACGCAGCTCCCCGGGTCCAGCCCTGCGGGAGCTGGCAGCAGCGACAGGGAAAGGTTGTTCTCCAGGATCGCCTCCGGGCTTGCACCCGCTCGCAGCGCAGGGCAGGGTGCGGTGTGCGTGTGTCTGTGTGTCCGCGCGTGTGCGTGTGTCTGTCTGTACGAACGTCCGCCTGTCCGAGCTAGGGGGGCACAGCCGCCGCGCACGCCTCACCTCGGATGCCTGCTCGCCCTCAACTTTGCAAAGCTCAAATAGAGGCGCTCGCAGGGGAGGAGGAGTCAGCCACGCCGATCCTCCATTCACACAACCTCCGCCGAGGGGCTGCCCACAGCCCGCTCTGCTGAACCCAGCCGGACCAGACGTTCGGGGGGGAGGGGAGACACAGGAGAGCCGGGGATGGAGGGGGAGAGGTGACTGTGGGAGAATATATCTCCCCTACACATCACTCCCACCCTTCTTCTGGTGCAAGCGCCACTAAATCTCACCCTAACGTTCCTCCGCTTTAGGAGAGACTTGCAGGACTGTTAGAGGGATCCAGGTGGCCAGTAAGTACGTGCTGGCTGACTTCCCCCGCCAGCTCCGTGCATGTCCGTGGGGATTCCCGAGGGCGGCGAGGTCGCAGGCCCTGAGGACCGCTCAGAGAAGCCTCCGCCCTTGCAGGAACCAGGGGAAGTGACACGACCCGGGGCGGGTGGACCCCGTTCCTGAGAAGGGAAAGTGTCTTTCCAGGTGCCTCTCCGCTACGGGAGGAACCTGCGTCTCCATGAGCTCCTGCGGGTTGCGAGCTGCCTGCTGGGTCCCCCGCACGCCGGGCGCTCCCTGTCCCTGGAGGCTCAGGGCCGCGGCGCGTTGCCCAGGGCTGGCCGGGCCGGGGTACCGAGGGCTCCGCCGGCGAGGGGAGCGATGGGCGCCCTTTGCAAGGGGCCCGGCGCCGGCGTGTGCCCGGCCCTAGCCCTGTCCCTCCGACTTGCCTGTGTGTGAGGGGAAGGAAGCAGCTGGGCGGGCGGGGGAGGACAGCAGAGCTGTGAGTAACCTGCTTTTGAGAGATTCACCTGGCACTGCTCCCGGGAAGGCCCGGAGTCTCTCTTTCCAGCCTCCTGGACAGCGGGTCCTCAGCGGCCATCCCGGGTGCAGTGGCCGGAGGGCCCCCGAGGGCACCTTACACGTTATGCCCGGATGGTCCTTCCTCCCAGGACACACGGCAGGGGTCGGGTCGGCCCCGGCAGCGACTGGTACCATGATTCTGGCGGTGCGGGAGCCCATCTAGACCGACTGCCCAACCAGGAAGCGCCGGGGCGGACGGCAGAGCCCCGCGGGACGTGGCGGTACCTGCCGCGGGCAGGACACGCTCTCTCCAAAGGCAAGGAGGGGAATCCTGCCGCCCTCCTGCAGAACTACGAATGAATAATCACCCGGGGGTGGGGGGTGCTGCTTCTACGAGCAGGCGTGGGGCAGCTCCCGGCTCACGGTACTCGCGGAGTACGCGGGGTCGCACCGGTCCCGCCGCCCGGTCCCTTGCGCACTGTCACCGGCCGCTATTAGAACCGTGGCACCGCAAACGCCGCCGGGGCCACGGCCCGGAGACGACGCCGCGGCGCTCAGCCCTCATCCTCACCCTCCTTGGCAGCGACAACAGCGACAGAGACGTGAAGGTTCATCTGCCGCAGGACACGCCGAGCCCCTTGTCCTCCCGGTGACAATGTACACCTCGGGATTTCCTTTCCCTCGCGGCACTAAAGGTTACCTCAAGCATCGCCAACCTTGAAGCGATGTTTTAAGATTCAAAGGGTAACTGCTACAACAACAACAACAACAACAACAAATAAAATAGGTCGTTACTGATGTAGCCCACTATAATTTTATTTTCTCTTAAAACTAATTAGTCATAACGGCCGGTTTTTGTTATTAGTGAAATTATTTTTTCACGAACCATTTCAGATAATTCTCTTTTAAAATCTCTCTTTTGGCGCATACATCTATATTTTTTTTTTCAAAAATCCACGTGTAACGTAAGCGCGAAAGATCAGTTCGTTATTTTTGCTGATACTAAATATCCTCTAAGTTTACAGGACGTGCCACTTCAGAGTCCACGGCAAACTGAAGCACCCTCGGACAGTACTTGTGAAGGCAGCCCGTGCCCGTGCGGGGGGATCGCGCTGACCTTGCTGACACCGCGGGCTCCGATGCTGGCTCCCGCTCTTCCTCCCGCTCTGGCCGCACCGGGGCTCCCGCACACCGCGGTCACCCCCTGCCCGGGACCGGGAGAGGGGCTGCTGCTGGCTTTGCTCGTTTCTGTGACGGACCGACACACGAGGTTGGTTGAACTCGGTACCTTAAAGGTCTTTCAAAACCTGAACGATTTTATGGTTGGTTCTACGATCTCCGGCTCTGAGACGGACACCGTACATACTGGAATGGAAGTCTTTGGCCAGCCTAAGCGGGGTATTTAATTTCCCATGGAAACTAGAGCTCTCTAGGAGCAAACAGAAAATGCGTTTCCCGTAGTGGGCTGTTTTTCGAGCTAACAAAGGGGTTTTCTCTTTTCTTGAAGCAACCTAGCTTGATAAATCATCTTGAAAGGGAAAAAATGTTATCTTGATTTCTTAGCACTGCATTACTCCACCTGGAAGGAAGAATTGCCGAAGCCCTTCCAAATCTTCTCCTCTCGCACTGTCCAGCAGTGAAACAAGACGGCCATTAGAGCATCCTTCCTCCCCGCGGCTGCTGGCGAGGCTGGGAGGGACTCCGGAGCTGCCAGCTCAGCTCAGTTCAGCTCAGCTCAGCCCAGCTCAGCTCAGCTCAGCTCAGCTCAGCTCAGCTCAGCTCAGCTCAGCTCAGCTCTGTGCTGCGCCGAGCGCCGGCACCTGCTCCCTCCCGGGCCGCCTCAGCCGCGCGGGGCGCGGAGCGCGCCCGCCGCGAACGCGTCCGGCGGCGTCCCGGAGAAACCCTTAGCGGCGGAGCCTGAGGACAGGGAGGAAAGCCCGGACCCTTCTGTCTCGGGATGGGCTGAGGACTTGTGGAAACGGCCAGTGCCACTTTCCTTAGCTGTTCCCGTCTAGCCAGCGCCAGGGAAAGAGAGAAATCTCTCGCCCCGCTGCACTCCTCAGGCACAGGCCAGGAGCGCTGGCAGCAGCTCCCCTCGGGGGCGCACGGCATCCCGAGAGGAGCTGCTCCCTCTTTGCAGGAGGCATTGGGCCGCCTCTTCCCCAGAGATCCCGACCCCGATTCCAGTCACACCCCGGCGTAAGCCAGTCCAGGTCTCCCACACCGGGCGCCCGCGACAGGGTTTGGGTGCCCAAGTTGAAAGCAATGGCCGAGGAGATGGCAGTTCAGGGACAGCATCTCCCATGTTGGTGTCCAGACCCAGGCGGTCCGGAACATTTTGCCCCGTCCCCTCCAAACACGGCTCGATCCAAAACTCTGACAGTTATTTCTGACAGGTTTCATTTCCCGCTGTTCCACAGCTATGGCAATTCCTGATAACGCTCAGTCTTCGATTGTGCTCGAAGGCATAGTCTGCAAGGTTAAACAATAGCTGGAGGAGGATTATTCTAGTGAGAGTCCCACTCGATTTCGAAGAAAATGGGCTCGGGAACCTGCTTCAACCTGAGCACCGCGCTGCACCTCCCCAGCCGACGTTTTCCCTCTGCCATGCTAACCAATTAAGGGACCAGTAATTCTCACTAAACTCCTAAACGATTCTCCCGCGGCTGGGAGGTGGGCGAGACTGACTGAAACAGAGGTAAATCCCCAGCCCTTCCCCTCCTGCTCACAGCACGCAGAGGGATCTGTCTCCTTTCACTCAGAGAGCTGATCAGAGTTTGATTATTTAAGTGCCGAGAGCAGCAGAAACAAAGCTGCGAAGCATCTCCAGGAGCGCAGGGGGCAGAGGGGCAGGAATTAATCACGGCGGGCCCAATCTCTCATTTCTCGCCGCCGAGCGCTACGAGCACCGCGGGAGCCGGGAGCCGCCGGCAAGGCGGGACCAGCCTTCCCTGTGCGGGCTGACGTGGGCACTGGAACGCTTTCGAGCTGAGTAGAGGACATTTTGTTTATCCCCTGAGGGTAAAAGAGGATTTTTTGATGCACAGAGAAGCAAAGATGAGTGAGCTCTCCCCGTAGCTGACGGGAGCGGGGCACCGCTTGGCCGGGCGCTGCGGTCCCTCCGAGGCGGGGACCCCGCCGGGCGGCTGCGGGGATGGCGAACAGCCCCCGCGGGCTTCTGCACATCTCCCATCGCCCCGGCTCTTCCCCGGCTCCGCCGGGGCAGCCTCCCCAGCGCCGAGACCGCCGTGCAGCGGCGGCGGGCCGGGCCCGGCCGGCGAGGCTCGGGCCATTATTGTACCGTAAATCTTGGAAACGCTGGAACTAATTACGGAGAGGATATGTCTCAATTTGTTCCGCATTAGTGCCGCGCCGGGACGCAGGCACCGAGCACGGGAAATTGATGGGCCCGGCCCGGCCCAGCCCCGCCGGGACGGCGGCCCTGACCCCGCGTTCAACCCGGGGGGCGGCCCCGCTCCGCCTCCCGCACCTGCGGGGCCCCGCGGCCGCCCCGCGCCCAGCCCGCCCCGGGCGGTGCCCGCTGCAGCGCCGAGGCTGCGGCCAGGAACGAGGCACCACGCGGGCTCCGGGAAATTTATTAGCGTGCTGCTAGGACGAGGCTCGGTATAAATCACCGAGCTGTATAGGGCCATAAAGCATCCCTGTGTGTCCCGCCCTCGCCAGGGTTCTGGTGAATAGGAGTTCATGGAAAGCTGGGTATCAGTAACATCTTTCAGATCTGGAGTATGTGACGTTTTTAAAGTCTTAGATATACAATGGGATGTACTTGTGGAGCAGCTAAAACTATTACATAGAATTTTTATAGGTGTTTTGTATGTAAATACAAAGGAAATTTTTTGGGAAAAAAAGCTGCTAGGTAATATGCTCAGTCCTTGGCATTATTGCTAACGGCTTTGAAAGTACTGAAATTATTATTTCGGCAGCAGAAAATAAAAATATTCTGAAACGTAGTGCATTATAAACGGGTGTCTGGTAACTGAGACTTATGGAATTAATTACTCCTAGATCATAGCATGCAGATCCCACTGTAAAGGCACTGAACTCTAAATGTAATAATACATAAACACATCAGTAAAAATAGCTGGCATGAACACCAATTCAAAGAATTCTTTGAGCCACCTGGGACACCATCTTTGATTATGGGTATATACTGGACATGTAAACCAAACATTTATGCATTCAAAAGAATTAGAAAGGCTCCAGCTGCAGTGGACAAACACTGCAGTATCCTCGGTACCTCACGGGTAAGGAAAGGCACCTGCAGCCACAAGTCTCACTAACTGTAGGGCATTACAGGACAGGGACAGAAGAGGAGTTGTCCTTTACCAGATTCTTCACAGACTGGCCATGAACATATTTTCCTAAACACTAATCATCCATACCTTTTATCTATCCACTTAATTCTTTAACAAACACACTTCAACAACACAACGTCCAAATCTCCCTTTGTTCTTGCAAAGATGTGCAAAGATACATTCTTCACCAGTTGTCCTCAGTGGGAAACAAGAGAGTTCCAGCAGCTGGTCTGTCTTAACTGAGGGTCTAAACCCCTTCTCACTGGGATTTTTCATTGTACACACCTCAGAGGAATTCATCCATGTAAGTCCCTGACTAAAAGTGCTGTAGGGCAAGTGTTCCCACTGAAATCAATGCCTAAGGATGTCAGTGCACCAGGACTTGCACCACACACAGAGGGGAAAGCCAAGCATGTCCTCTGCCTGAGGATGTTTGGTAAGCATAGAAGACAAGCAGTGGGGACAATGTGCCTGATGCCTAAAGCAGAAGAGAACCAAAAGCTCCTGGGTTCTGTCCTTCTCCACACCCCAGAGAAATGGAAGAGGTGACAGCAGTTTTGCCTGAACAATAGGGGACTCCAGCAGTATTTGTGGAGTGCTTGGAGACCTTGGGTAAGCAGAGAAGGGCAGATGGCTGCACTTTGCAGCACAGCTCTGTGTGATGTGTCAGTGATGTGACTTGCGAGGGGGTGGCAGGGCTGGAGAGATGTTGCAACACAAGTCCCTCCCAGCCCCAGCAGCACAGCACAGCCAACACCCACGGCTCCTTTGCAGCCTGGACAGACATTCCACTGCCCCCAGCCCCTCAGCACAGCCCTTTGGCTTCCTTAGAAACTGAGCAAACCCAGTCCTTCATGACCACAGCTGCACAAAGGTGTGTGTGTGTGTCTCTTCTCTCTCTGAACTGCACGTACTGATACATGTGGATTGCAGCAGTACACATGAGGTAGAGAAGCTCATTTTACTCATCTGGATGGCTGGAAGCAACAGGCAGCAAAAATTTAGCCCCAGCTGAAACCAGAGTTTTCCCAGTTCTTAATTTCAAGGCTTCCCACTCAGTGTGGCTTTTGTTCAAACTCAAGGTTTACAGGCAAACTCTCCCTTGTGTGGGTGTGGGATATCTGGTCTGGACATGAGTGTGAAAGGCCATCTGAAAAGTTCATGGTTTCAGGGCATCAACCCAAGAGAGATCTGCTGCAAGCAGGGACAGAAGCCACAGTATCAAATACAATTCAGATGGGCTGCAGCTGTCACCGTTTTCAGATTGTGACAGCCCACTGTCTGGCTGCAGCCTCTGCTGCCCCCACTGCCACTGTCCCACAAAGCTCATGCTGAGATGAGGTATGCAGGGACAGCTAGAGATGAAGCTGCAGGGAGAGGTGGGGGAAGAAAGGAGAGGAGGGAACCCACGTGTTGAACTTGCTTTAGAAGTCAAATATCTTCTTCATGAGATGCAGGACATTCCTTTCCCTTCAGATTTTATGTCTGTTTGATTGCACTAAATTCATCTGAGCACTGCTGTGACACAGGAATTAAAAGCGCTGAGGGTTTGCTGTAGCTGTTGAGTCATGGGCGCAGACTGATCAAATCTACCGCTTGTTTTTCTTCCTATTACATGAAAGCAGAGTTCAATGAAGTTCAGATCGGGACTAAGACCTGCTTTGTGATGTCTTGACAAACCTTTCCTGATATATTTATCACATATTAGTCAGAAAGAAAGAAGCACAAAGGAACCCTGTCAACTTGTTATTTATGTTTTTTAAATGAAATAGTGAAAGGAATGAGCAAGTAAGTGTGATTCTTTTCTCTAGATTGCAGTATCATAGATTAATGGCTCTATGAACAGATTTGCAAGTAGCACCATCATGCTAGTCAAGATATTAAAAAAGTTTATGAGCAGTTGCTTAGGAAAAACAAGATAAAGCCTACGGAAATCTGATACTGGTCAATGGTGCATTTATTCAAAACACAATACTCACTTCAAGTCCCCATAAATCCTTTGCAAATGAAACTTCTATTGTGATCACTGTTCCAGATCTAAATGATTTACTTTTTTTCCTTTGGTAGACATTAGATAGATCTCAGAATGTACAAGTTACGTACCTATTGATATGGAGTTAATCATGCACCCATGAGATAATAAATATTAAATTAAATAAGAAGATATTTCAAAGAAGGACTATCTTCATAAGCATTATTTTTAGAATTTATTTGTGGATGAACTTGCATGAAAAATCTCACATTTCTGTGTGATTTTTTTCAAAATTCAGGGCTTCCACAGTTCAAAACTGTGAAAGTTCTCAGGAGCAAAGCAGGCATTGGATTGGTTGCAGTTTTAAAATTGAGTTCTTAGCAATATTTAGAATCATAGAATGCTTTGGGTTGGAAATGGCCACAAAGACCATCTCGTTCCAAACCTCCTGGCATGGGCAGGGACACCTTCCAGCCCACGAGGTTGCTCCAAGCCCCTGGCCTTGAACTCTTCCTAGAATGGGGAAGCCACAGCTTCTCTGGGCAACCTGTACCAGGGCCTCACCACCCTCACAGTAAAGAATTTCTTTCTAATAACCCTGCCCTCTGTCAGTGTGAAGCTGTTCCCCTGTGTCCTGCTTCTCCATGCCCTTGTGAAAAGCCCCTTTCCAGCTCCCTTGTAGCCCCTTTAGGCACCAGAAAGCTGCTGGAAGGTTCCCCCCAGCCCCTTCTCTTCTCCAGGCTGAATAACCCCAATTCTCAGCCTGTCTTCACAGGAGAGGTGAAGAGGTGCTCCAGCCCTCTGAGCATCGTTATGGCCTCCTCTGGACTCAGTCCAGCAGGTCTGTGCCCTTTTTTGGTTGGGTGCCCCAGAGCTGGATGCAGAGCTCCAGGTGGGATCTCACCAGAGCAGAGCAGAGCAGAGCAGAGCAGAGCAGAGCAGAGCAGAGCAGAGCAGAGCAGAGCAGAGCAGAGGGGCAGGATCCCTCCCTTGCCCTGCTGCCCATGGTGCTCTGGATGCAGCCCAGGGCACATTTGGCTTCCTGGGCTGGGAGTGCACATTGCTGGGTCCTGTTGAGCTTCCTGTCAGCCAACACCCCCAACTCCTGCTCCTCAGGGCTCTTCTCAATCCATTCTCAGCCCAGCCTGTGTTTGTGCTGGGCCTTGCCCCAGCCCAGGTGCAGGACCTTGCTCTTGGCCCTGATGAGCTCCATGAGGTTCTCCCGAGCCTCTCCAGGCTGTCAGTGTCCCTCTGGATGGCATCCCTGCCCTCCAGAGACTGCACACAGAGAGTGGTGTTGGCAAACTTGCTGAGGGTGCCTGCCCTCCATCCCACTGCCCATGTCACTGACAGAGATGTTGAACAGCGCTGAGCCCAGTTTATCTCAGTTTCACCCTGAGGAGCAGCAGCCTTTGCAGTTTCAATGTGCTTCTGAGGAAATGGATCCCATTGCTCTGAGAAGCTGCCTGAAAACAAGGAATGTACTGAAAGGCCAAGCAGAAGAGACCCACCAGGAAAGCAGCCTGTCTTTCTGACTTCATGATCTGAGCTCCCCAGTTTATAGAAGCCATGTGGTCTTCACTGCCTCTGTGTTTTTGAATGCTTCTTTCCTAAATGCTCAAACCCAAATGGACTCTCAGTTATAAAGCTACTCTCAGAAACTCTGGGCAGAAGTCGAAATAAGTTCAGCAAATTGGTTGGATATCAGCTAAAAACACACTTAATTTTTCATCCGATAAACTTCTCTCAGAGGAACTACTGGAGTCAGCTTTAGCCAGACACCAGATCTATAAGGAAATAATTCTATGATTGGGTAACATGAACACCCCGTAAGAGCTACATTTGCTTTATCATGGAACGAAAGTTCTTGAATCAGTTGGATCAGTTCTCTGGCCAAATATGGATTTCAGAGTATTTAACACTTGCAACGTGCTCCACTCCAACACTGTGTATTAGTAATATCAATCCAGCTATTGTAAAGGGTTGGGCTCAGAGCTCTGAGGACATACACAGAGGCATTTGCAATTGCCACCTAATGCATCTTCAGAGATCCTGTCACTTTGGACAGCTCAATCCAACCGTGCAGTCTCCTGCCCTTAGCATCAAAGAACCAGGATCAAGCCCACAAGCTCAGAGAAGGTAGATTTGCATGCACAAGCTCAGAGAAGTAGATTTTCTTCAAGATCTGTAATGTTCTTTAGCAAGCCTAATGAAAAGAGAAGCCAGAGGCCAGACAGAACTCAAGAGATGCTCTGGGCTGCCCAGCAAATCCAAGGAATCCAAGGAACCTCAAACACAGTTAAAAGAGGGAAGCACTACAGATGCCACATTATTAGTTGACTAAGAGCTGTGTATTGTGAGGCTCTGAACAGACTTGTACAACTTTTCCCAAATCACAAAAGTCCCCTGGGAAACCTCAGTAATCAAACAAGATCTCGCGGTCAGGAAGCTTTTCTTCATCCAGCCGATTTTATTTCCCCTTCATCATTCCATCTATTACTCACTACATCCTCCTGCCAAACTCCACATAATTCTTCTGTCTCTCTCTCATGCTGCCATGTTTCAGTTACATATAGACCACTACATTCTTTCATCCAAGCTTCTCCTACCGCTTATTCAGGCTGCACAGATTTAGTCCTTCTCATTTTTCCCGCTGTGCTTCTAACAGCACCTCTGCTGAATAGAAGCGCTCCAAATTGAATAGATATTCCACAAACACTTATATTTGGCAGTCTCTAAATTTAGAGACACTCAAACCAATAATTAAATCACCTTGAACAACTGAGTGAGAGTTCAAAGCCATAAAGTTGTCAAATCGGGACAGGGAACTTTGGATGACACTGAAAGACCAACTTCACAGGAAGTCCTCCAGTAATGATATATTTAAAAATAAGCCCAAATTTGCTTTACGGTCCTTGTCTCAAGGAATATTTTGTTAGGTACATATCTGCAGTGATTTTTATGTACAAAATATTTTAGAAATGTTCTGCCACCGTGACATCAGGCAGATCCTGGTAAGTGCATACTACCCTTACAGTCTTACAATACATTCTTGAGTTACGACAAAATTATTCTTCCAAGATGTATTCTGCAGTTCATGTAAAGGCAACTTTTTACTCAAATCACTCACTGTTGAGCAAATCGTGCTTCAGACGTTAGAACATCGCTGTGTTACAGAGTTACAATTATTTGCTCCCAACATCATACCCTGCTCAAAGATGCAGCTTCCACAGCCTTTCCCTGATAGAAACTGCTAGAATGTGTTTTATCCATAAACAAGGCAAGATCGTTCCATAAACCAGAGCATTTTGCAAATCATACTTCATCTACATAACTTACAATTTTATAAACTTAGTTTGAAAGATGTCAGGTTTAGTCATCTGATGACAATGCATATAGTAATTTATCTCTTTGAAACCCGGGAGCACTATATATTTGGAATTGGGCTGACATCCAGTTAGCAAGTACAATTATCTAGATACTAATTTATGAGCATTATGATGAGAGATGGGTAATGGGGTGTGTTTGTGTGAGATCCATTTGGGATTACTGAAAGTTTCACCATGCCCCGGAGAAGAGCGATGGCTGCAGAAATGAGACAGCTACTATGTGATCTGTGGGAGCTCCCAACATCTGAGCAAGAAACATCTGGGCATCTTTCAAAATGAAAAGGGCAACTGGCAGATTTAAAGGATCATGAATACCCAACAGGAGGAGACATCCCAGTGAAGCACCTGCATCTACCTGCTAAGCCTGGACCTCTGTGGAGCACAAATGGCACAAAAGGTGCACTTCGCAAGCCAAGCGCAAATATTTTTACTAGAATTACATTTTTGCAGGATGGTTTCCATCTTTCCATAAAGCTACTCTTTCCCTCTTCCCTCAGCTTCTGTGCTTGTTCTCCTCCCTGAAAATGCATTCCTGTCATAAAAAAGAAGGATGCACACCATTCCAGTCTTTCCCAGGTAACTGAAAGGAGCTATACAGCACAGAACATTTGCCGACCATTTTTATTCCAAAGATACAAGGTGGTCTGATTCCCTGGCAGGTATTTACCAGGAGAAAAGGGGGTGAAGAGAGTCTTAGCCCTCCTGCCCTCACCATGGGCTGCTGCAGCACACGGCTCAGCCTCACCTCCTGCAGGACTCTCGGCTGTTCCCTGACTTCTCCCACTGTGAACTAGGGTCACGTTCTGTCCTGACTGTGGCCAGAAAAAACATAGATGGCACAAGGTATGCAAGGTATCAGGCCCACGACTGCTGACAAATCTCTAAGTACTTCTGTGGATTGTATGTTGGAAGCATATTCCTGGAGATACCGTTGGTGTTTATAAAGTCTTCTGGGGTGAACATTGCTCAATGGAAAAGCAGCGCAGAAATTTAACAAAAGCTACGCTGCAAAAGGCAAAAAAGTAATTCTCCCACAGGAACTGAAAGGCATTTCATACATGTCCAATGAGACATTAAAAATAATTATGTGGAAGAGTAATAGCTCCCTTGGTTGTTTTAATATATTTTTGTCTACAAACAAGAAACGTTCTCTAAACTGCTGCCTTGGCTTGGCTTGAAAGGTCTCTCTAACAAAAGCCCTTCGAGTGACCCTTAGATTATTAAAGCTCAGTAACAATGAATGTGGATCTCAGTTCAAACAAAGACTGTAAAAATAAAAAGACAGCAGTTTTGGTCTTGGAAATGAGTGTGCCTCACTAAACTGGAAACACATAGAATGTATTTTTGATCAATAGTCATCCCTCTGCTGAACAAACCCGAAACCTTTTGTCTAAAGATTTCAACACTGGGGTTCTCTTAAACCTGCAAATAGTCTCACTTCTAGTGCAAATGGAAAGGCTGGATTCCATGTCTGAATTTAAACTTCCCAGAACTCATTCAGAGAGCACTTCAGACCAACAAGGGATTTTTTTTGTATTCTATTCTTAATGATTTTTTTCCTCCAAAACTTGCTGCAACGTCATGAGGATCATCAGAAACATTTGTGGTGAATAAAAATGCCGGTGACGCCAAGTTACAAAGCTTGAACACTTTGATCTGTGTCTCCCATGAGAAAGATACAAAGGTTGAGATGTTCAATGACAGACATTAATGTCAAATGCTAAAGCAGGAAAAGCAAACATAGGAGCGGGGAGAGATATACGGGCGCCATAGAATATTGTGTTTTGAAAGTCATATGTCATTTAAATGGCCTTTATAACTGAAGAAGTCAATTAAAAATATATTTTTGTGTAGTTTGCTGGCAGAACATGCACAGCTGCCAGTTGATAGAGTCAGTTTTGCCCTCATCAGCTGGAGACACAAGGTTTATGTATCCCCTTCATTGCTGTGAGCACCAGCGGCTGTGCACAGCACTCCCTCCAAGCATAGGCCAGAAAGGATCCTGTCAAAGCACGTGGGACAAAATGTCAAAGTCATCTCAGTTTCATCTCCTTTGCATCTACCAAACTTGCTCTTGCAGCCAGCAGAACTGGAGAAGTAGGGATTGTAGCTATAACTGGGAGAAGGGGACAATCTCCCTAAAGGACAATGGTCCTCTGGCCAGTCCCCCAGGAGCTTCCCAGCCCCTCACCAACTGCTCTGGCCTTCCATGTGTGCCCTGGTCTTTATTATAGTCCCAGTATAGATCTTCATTCTGCTCTCACTCTCTTTCCTTCAGAAGCAGCAGCCAAGCTCTCTCCTATCTCTGTGGCTCACCTACTTTTATTGGGAGCTCTATTTGCTATTATCAACACAGTGGCATCCAGCAGACAGAGTGTTTAGCCATTACTTCACTGGGGACACCTGGACATACTAAAACTCTTTGATGTTTTCAGTGTGGAAGTTCAGCACCACTGGGAGAAACTGTAGAGCTGAGCAGGTGGATAAAGGTGCAACACATTTCCCCTATACCAACAGCCTCTATACATTAACAAGGGCACCTAATGGATGTGTAGAAATGATTCCATGGCCAAATTTTGTCTCTTCTTTGTTAAATTTCAGAACAGAAAATGCAAATGGGCTTGATATTTGTAATAGAGAAAATACAAACAAATCTGTGTGTCTGCTTTAACAGCCTGTAAGCTGTAAGATCACTTCTCTACACGAGCATGCTTAATGGCTGGAACTGGATTAGCAACCCTTGCTGACCAAAGCTTTCTGTTCAGCCTATTTCTATTCAGAGCAGTAAATTAGCTACCTTTGTGCTATGCCTGATTCCTGCCCAGGGGGTTAGGAAGATGTTTGTTCTGCATAACCATGGCAACAAAGTTGGCAATTAGCATCAAGTTTGGCTATTCCCCTGAGCAGGATTTACCCTGTGAACTTCATTTACCAGGCATCAAGCAGCCAGGAGTGTCACAATGATGCATTTAATACAGTCAAGACTGGATTTGAATACAGTAATAGTAAAAGACACTATGACCTACTAATCTACATTTGTATTTCCTTTTTAGCTGCCTCAATAATCATCTCTTTGCTCTTGCATGGCAAAGCTAATGCACAAAAACCCATTTACAGAATGGAGCAATCCCATCATTCTCTCAAAGTAAAACTTCTTTTAGCACGTTTACACAATGCATTAAATTAAACACAGGACAAAAAATATATACGCAGGAGAAAAATATTTCTGAATGAGATCTGGAAATGAATACAGATGAAAAAACAAAATACAGTTTACTGGATAGATTAATAGTTGATAGTGTCATGACTGACGGTTTTCAAAGCAGTGGCTTATTTTGTGAGAATTCACAACCCTTAAATGCAAGAATCTTCACTCTGTTCTGTGGTTCTAGTGTTTAGAACAGTATGGCACTGTCTGCCACCAGGGTTCTGAGGTGCTTCAGTGGTACAAATAAAAAACAACAGTAGATGAAGAGTGATTACTAGGAAATATTAACAACTTAGCTTAACTTCTGATATGAAATTAGGGCCTGGATTTCAACACAATTCTGAGCTACTGATCAGTTTTGCCAGTTGCATCCTTTTTATAGTTTGCACAACTCTTTTTACTCTAAAGTTAGATAGATTATGATGGCATTGATGGCCCTCTGAAGTTATCTTTTTATTATTGTTCTTTCTATATTACAGTACAGAGCTCCTTGGTCACAGAAGAAATCCTAATTGTGTTGTGTATCTGTACTTAATGCCCTGCAGTGCAATACAAAGGGCTGGTCATAATTGTAGAATGAGTTAAGGAAAAGAAGATAAACATTTGATACGAAATGGATCTTGTGAATGAGATATGAATTGAGCCATTTTTTCTTAATGAGGATGAGCCATCTATTAATATTGATGGCTGCTATGCTCATAAGGAGGAAAACAAAATACCTTTAGCATTAAATATGATATGGTGATATGTGCAAAAAACCTCTATGCCAGTATTCATTTGTGTCTGTCCAAACAGACTGACTGGACATGATGCCTGTTCAAGGAAATGGCAAACTAGGGCTTGTAACTTCTAAAGTTTATTAATACTTAAGGGGTACTTAGCCATTTCCTTATCATTTTTGATCTTCTGTATTAGGTAAAGCTGAAACACTTGAAACCATGCTAAGGTGAGGAGAAAAATACCTTTGGACTAATACTATGACCTTTTAAAAAGACATCAAGTGCTCAAAGACAATGGTGTATTTCTCCTGTAAAGACAGCAACATTTGGGTGATGCATCAAATGCAGAAGAAAGGAAGAGGGATATGAAATAAATAGCATCCAAAGTTATGTGCAGCCAACATAAACTAGGCAGGGCTAGCCGTGCCATGCTTTGCTTGTAAAATATATAAAGAAATAAATCCACTGCTATTAAAAAAAAAAGAAAGGCATAAACTACAGAAGAGTACTCACATGCTTACAGTATCATTTAATACACACATTTAGTTTAATCCAAGCAGTTAACAAGTCTTGGAAAACAAAGCAAAAACACTTTATCTTGGTTCAAGCAGAGCATTTGAAGGCAGGTTCCCCTAGGAAATGAGGCTTGTGTGATTGCACTGCCAGTCCATCTGTCTCTCAAATAACTTCTCAACCTCAGAGCTGTTTCAGCCAAATTCTGTACAGACATGACATTCTCAGCAAAGCTGAGTGAGCACAAAGTTCAAGGAGCTGGCAGCTCAATAGAAAAAGAAGGACCTACACCAGTGCCCCCACTAAAGAAGCTCTGCCGAGTGAGCTCAGCAGTTCTTTGCAGTTTGCTCCCCCTGGCCAGTTACTCATCAGAGCAAACTGCAATCCGTGCTACCATTGCCCAGCTGTTATCTGGGGAGAAGGAAGGGAAGTGAAGGTAGCTGGAGGGGAGGGAATCACAGGGGACATGCAGGGAGCAGGGGTTGAGGGGTGGGCAAAGAGCTAGGAGGCAAGGATTCAAATCCAGGCAGCCAGGATTCATTAGTTCCACTCTCGCAGAACAACTTGTTTCTCAGCACTACAGTTCAGCCAAGAAACCACTAAAAGGAGTTACTTGCACAGCTCTGTTGATACTGCATTTTCAAAACCTTTATTTGCTGGCATTTTGGATCCTGTCTCCACCCATGGAGGCTTGTGCAGGGAGATTTGATCAATCCTCAGCAAGCTGAACCAAACATTTACATGGATGGGGGAAGGAAAAGATGCATAATAACCTCAATCTAGAGGTGCAAACATCAGGTTGCTTTAAATATGCCAGAGGAGAACTTGTGTCCTTCCAAAGGGGGATATTTTCTGTTTCTTTTCATCTGCACCATTGTCTCCTATGTTTTACTCTGCTTGGGAATACTAGAATGTGTGAGTAAGGACAGAGTTTACTAAATGCTGAACTAGTTGGGATTGATTTAACCATTTAGGCTTTTACTTGTGCTTAGGGAAATGTGCTGGACTTTGAAGAAGTTGTTTGATGCCTTTTTTTTCTAAGTGGGATGTAAACTGATTCTCCTCCTTTTCCTATAAAGGACCCCATAAAAAGTTGTCCTGTGACATACACACAAGGACATCACACAAGATATAGCCCAGTTGACAGAAACCACTCCAGACAGATGTATTTGTGAGCTATGTATCAATTCCTTGCTCTGTCAAAAACTGACTAGAAAGTATAAAAGTACCCAGGTCACTCTAGAATACAAAGTCTCAAAAGGACAATTTCCCAGTTTTTCCCATGTGACAAGACCTGTGACCCCAGCTCCATTATTATGGCAGCCTTCATTCCTGAATGTCATTAAGTATGAGTGATATCCAAAATCAGCTTCAGTTTTGCTCCAGGTAGGCCAGAGACTCAGCCATTAACAGGGTGCTTGACAAGGACAGAAACAGAATTCTCAAAATTATGAGTTCTAGTGTCTATCAGATCAGTAGCTGTCACTTAAAACTCCAGCTGTTATTTCCTTAAAAAAATCCCTGAAGGAGTGGTACAAGCTCTTGGAAAGCCTTTTCTGCTTTCAATTTTTTTTTAAGTGCAGAAATTTAACTCCCCCATGGTTTGCTACCAGTAGTAGCTGAGGTTCCCAAAGAGCAGGTTCAATACCCATGAAAGGGAGAAGTTTAGACCATTCTACAATGCCTTGCCAGCTACAGGGTGGGACTAGAAACACCTGGGGCTAAATCTTCCTCAATAAATTTTCCCATCCTAGTCCTGTGTCTGCCTAAACCATCTGAAGGTATCTCCTACAGCTTGTCCTCAACACCTGGCCCTGAGTTACCATGTGGCTTCCAGAGGACCTCTGGGGGGTTCCTTCTTAATTGCAATTGAGATGTGGGAATAGAAAAGAATGAAAAATACTGGTATGTGCCTAGATCTCTTTCAGAAGAAGTGGCCAAAGCACATTGCATTGCACAGAGGAAAAGGGTCTTGATCACTGAGTTCAGATGTAACATGCGGCACCTTCCTAGAGAGAAAAGCAGCAGAATTTGCCCATGAGCAGTTTTATCCCTTGTGTTTCTGTGCTCTGCAGAGCTAAGGGGAAAGCTAAAATGCAGGAGCCAGAAAGGACCATGCAAACTCTCATGGAGCCGACCCTGACCTCTAACACTGAAGCCAAAAGTCTTTGCTGAACAGAAGCAGAGTTGTTTCAGGAGAGTGGAGGGGTGCAAAGAGGTCTGGGGGGAAGTTAAAAATGGCTGTGGCAGATGGCTGCATACACTCTCCTGTCATCATCTCCTGTCCAGAGTAAGCCAGACATATCTCTATTCTCTGGGTGCCACCTAATGGGTGGTGTAAGGAAAAAAGATAAAACCATAAGGTGGTCATGGTGGGGAGGAATGACCTTGCACACCAGGAATCCACAGCTGCCTTGTTGGTGGTCAAAGCTGGATGCAATTCTTTCCCATTTCTGGCCTTCAATCTGAACTGACACATTCACAGAGCTACAACTGAACATGGGAGAGCTGTAGGCCCAAGAATGCCCAGATCATTTTCTGTTGTCTCCATTCATCTGGCACTTGTGTTCTTAGATTCTCTTCAGTCCAGACAAGGACTCTGACAGGGCCAAACAACTCCACAGCCAGCAAATAAATTCAGAGTACATGTGTCTTGTATGTCAATGTCTCATATAATGCAGCACTGACTTCCCATATGTTCAAAATAGACACAGGAAGAGACACCAGCTATAAAAATGCCCCATGTGAGCTAAAGAATCCCTTGTTTAGGAAGGAAGCAGGATTCTACTGGGGTGTGCTTCAGCAGCAGACCTATCTCTGTGCATCAGCACCTAGGGCTGCCTGAAAGGAAAAGGGATTACAAGGCATTTGAAACATTATTTCTTTTTCTGCTGAACAAGACTTGCATGAATCCTAGCTCAGAACAGCTTACAACTGAAGTGCATTTAACTACCTTCCCTTCATCAGATGACAAAGAGAGGTGGAATTTTGCTGTGCTTCACAAAGGGAATGCTGCCATGGCTCTCTGCACAGCAAGTGTAACCAGAAGTCCCAAGGCCCAAATTGGTTCTGACACAAATCCTTCCATGAATCTGTCACTGGCCTTCAGCACCTTGGTTTTCCTATGGATTCAAATCAGGATGTGAATGACAATGATCTCAGCAAAGCAGAGATCATCCTGCAGCTCTCTGGATCTTCTGTGGTAGCATCAGGTAACTTCCTTAGAAACAAAGCTTTAATTGAACTTGAGTGACTAATATGTTCAAACCAGAAAGTTTCCTGTGGGTTTTAAAAATTTAATTATATTCCATCCCCAAATTTTCCTGGTGCTACTCATTGAAAATACACAGCTGCACTGGTGAAGCTGTCAGTGAAAGGAAGCAAGAGGTTTTGGCAGCTGCACAGAGGGGAAGAGGTGAGGCCCTGGACTCATGAGAAGGCGTTTAGGCTGGGAGATCTCTGGAGTCTGATGACATTTTTGGCGATCTGAAGAAAAGTAATTTCATCCCCACCCTTTTGTGAATAAGGCAGAGGTGAGTAGGTTACCAGGCAGCAGGTCTTGGTCCCAGCTCTTGCTGCAACAGATCATATGGCCACAGTCAAAGTGTGCTTGCTTCCCTCCTTCATCTGCAGGAAGGACGACACACACTTTCCAACATGAACATCCAGATCTGAGGCAGTCTGGGAGGAGGATTCTTAGCTCTATGAAACAGATGCATCGGAGCCCAAAAGTGCTTAAGGTACATGCTGATGTTTCCAGCATGGAATTTCAGCTCAGGAGCATTGCTCACAGAATTCTGAGGATCTTCTCAGGAAAGAGAATTCATCCATGCAAGTCACTCTGAAAGAGCTGCACTGAGCAAAAGAAGAGCCTTCTTGGTATCTGTCTTCCTCTGCATGACACAGAAATGTATTTTTGCTCTATCTGAGGCATCTTCTCCAACATTTATACAGCCCCTATCACTGGAGAGGGAGTCAGCAGCATGGCTCCAAGGTATTGGCACAGAATAAAACAGAAATAATAATTATTTAGGCAACTCATTTTTAACCTGTATTTCAGTAATTTAAAATGTAACAGAGAAGAGTAAAACCCCAAAGGACATACCAATAATCTAATAAACACTTAGGATTGTGAAATACCATAGAGGAAAAATAAATCACCACATCCAGAACAAGTCTGCCTGAATAAAACAGGACTTTCCTGAGCAAGAGATGCTATTTCAGTGGGTAAAAAGTGCTATGTAAATATTGATTAGTATTGATTCTTACTGCTGTTGTTTGAGCTGCCTACAGTAAATATGGTAGAAATATCTCCTTCCCAGCCATGCAGTACAACAAGACACTTTTAACATAGCAAGGACAGCTTTCAAAGCCTAACTTTTAAGGGGTTCAATACCAAAGTCACAGAGTATTACACCTTCACTGACATTAGCATCAGCCTGGCAGAGAATTGCAGTTGACCTCGCTATTTTGTTCCTGAACTAGGCTTAATTTTAAATATGTGAATAATGTATATTCACAGAGTTTCCCTTATTCAGAGCTTCTTCCCCACTCCTTTAGTGCAGTAAAACCTTTTTAATTCTGTTTCTGAAGTGCTCTGCCTTACACACCTCACAGATGCTGATGAACTGGTGATATCTGAGTTGCTGCTAATCAGGACCTGCTTCTCCAGATGACACAAAAGTAGCCCCTGTGCACCCTCTGACACTCCTGCTCGTTCTGCAGCACTGGCCCCTGCAGCTCTCCTTGATGTGCTAATGCAATAGCAGACCAAAAAGAAATGTGCAACTCTCGGCAGTGTACATCAATGAGGGGACCAAAATAGGTTTCTCAAAGAAAAATGTGACTCTGACCCATCCTTGGAACCAAATCAAAGAGTATCTAATGGCAGCAGCAGGTCTCCAAGAAGAAAACAAAGCTAAACTAGTTTAAAATAGATCCAAAGAAGAAAATGTGGGGTTTTGTGTTGTGGTCATTGCCAGCCAGATTATGATTGGTTGCAAATGTTAAGGGCCCTTGAGTTGCTTGAGTTCTTAATCCATCAAACTGGTCATCACCATGTGCCAAGCAATGACCTCAGTTAAAAGCCATAAATCACTGCTCAGTTAAAGAACCAAACCTGCAAGCTCCCTCAAGTATCACTGCTCTCAGCACTTGTGTGTGGGGAAGGCAGCCTGCCCAGGCCTTGGGATTAGCTGATTTACGTGGAGGAAGACAAAAGAGCTCTCAACTCCAAGTACCAAATTTCGCATTAACAGAAGCTGGCATAGAGTAGATTGAGTAAAAAGGGGCAAGAAAAGCCAGAGTGTTTGCTTTGCATGTGGGTTAAGAGCTGAAAGACCTGCTTCCTTACAGTGTGGTCCCAGTAAAAGATTTAAAGCAGCGTGTAAGAAGTTGTATCAGATTTTGTATCTACTATCTCTCTAATTTTCTAATTGCTAATCCTCTTCAGGGCACTGCCAGCTACCTTGCAGTTACTACACTTTGTGAACATGTGCTGTTCATCAATATAAGTGTAAATGCTCAGAAAGTTCACTCTCCATTCTGAAGCAGAGGAATCTCTAGCTGTGTTCTATGTGGCATCAATACTAAAGATACTTAAGCCTTTTGTTTAAGTATGAAAGTTAGTTCATCTTTATGTATATAAAGCAGGTGTTCAAAGCTTTCTACAGTAGGAACTGTATGATCAAAGTGACCTGAACAAAACCTGTTGTTATAAGGATTTTGAGGATCCAGGAGAATGGAGGAGGAGGAGGGAGAAAGGAATATTTCAAACAGGAGAGAATAAGTGTGGTTACATTTTTCACCACTGAGCACTTTACAGCAAAATGTGCTTCCTGTGGTAGAACAGCTTTCATGAAGCCTTTCCCCATCTCTCTCTATTCCAGTAATTTCCAGTCTTTTTTCAGATATTTATCTGCTTGTGTTTCCATACCTATATCAATGAGACATATATTTATATATTTAAGAGACAATAAGTACCATTATAAATTACAGTAAAAATACACATTGAGGTGCTGTACCACTAAATGCAAATATTTCCAAGGCAGTTTGGAGCTGAAGACTGTGTCTGCATTAATAATAGCCTCAAAAAAGTTTTAATCTCACAAGCTTTCTGCACATCCCAAATTAGGCTGTGGCAATTACAGCAGAGGCCACTCATATTATTCATTCAAATTTAAATACAAGAGTCAGTCTTTGCAGGAACAGACTGTATTTTGGCAATGGAATCTTACCTCTCGCAGTCCAAAGTAGTAACTTAAATGACAATTCATCAGAATTAAAAGCATTGGCAAAGTGTTTTGGGCTTTCATACAATCTTATTTTTAAATGCTTTTGGCAGCTGACCCCATCTTTAAAATTCCATTACAATTGTGTGGAATTGCTTTCTATGCTGAAAGGACATTAAGCAATGAGAATAGATTTACCTCCTTTCTGTTTCCGTTTCAAGAACTCCTGAGGAGTAAAACCTGACATAGAGGGGCTGAAGTGACTTGGCTTTCATGGCAGGATTACACAAACCTCAGGAGGACAGAACCACTCTACCCACTCCAGTCCTTCAGACCTTGAGATCCTGGCTCCAGGAAAGGGAATTCCAGAGGAATCTTGCCACTGTGCCAAACCTAGTCACGACTGCATCCTCCTGTTGCAAAAGGCACTGTGACTGGAAACAACTTTTTATCACAAGCTTTTCTCCACACACCTGCCCCACCAGCTCTTTTTCAAACTTGTGTGCCTCCTGATATTTAGGAAATTGAGAAGTGCAGTCCTGCTGTGTGTGGGGATCATTGTCTAAAGTAATCCAGTGCCCCAAGAGTGGAGCTGCAGTCAGCGACATGCTGGACATCCACTGGCTGCGGAAAGGCTGAGGTCTGACCCGAGAAGCTCAACAGAGAAAGCAATCTAAAATATACAACTGTCAATGCAACATGGTGTCTTTTTTGGCAGAGGAGATAAAAATAGCAAAGAAACGACAGCTCTGTTCTTTTTATGAAAGCCTGGCAGTTTTCCAGTAGAGACTTAAGTACTTTTTGTACTTTGGGGGGAAAAGAAAGGGTGATGGGATCTGGTCCAAGACTGGTCATACGAACCTGAGAAATATGGAATAAGAGGCTGGGCTGAAGCAGCCAAAGTGGTACCACCAGCTGCAGCCCCATTAATTAATGCTCTGCGGTATGTAGCTGTAAGAATGACCCTGATAATTGTTGAATACGAGCAGATAACTTTTACAGAACAGCTCTGCCTTTCTTACTGTGGTGTACTTCCCCAGGGAGTACCTTGCACATTTCCCCCATCTCACAGGGCAGTAAATTAGTTCTAATTGCAAAGGTATGTAGTAAAAGCTATGCTCAGCTTTCTGGAGCATTTGAAGATTTATTTTACAGTTTTAGGTTTTCTCTGGATGCCCAAAACTGGGGGGAGATGGACATGAGAGAAAATGCAGATTTTAGAGATCTATAAAATTACCTCAGTTTAGACAAATAAGTGTTTCTCTGCAACTCAAACAATGTAACTGAAAACTACAGTTCTGTGGGTGACAGCACAGTGCACTAGAACAGAGATTCCTTTTCTATTTTTTGCAGTTCTTTTAATTTGAAAAGAATGACAACTTCATCTGCTTAAAGGAGAAAATACAACAGTACAATAAATTATTTTTAAAGTATCCTAAATCTGGCTTTGTGAATAATTTTGGGAAAAAAATATTACCCATAGTGGATATGGAGCAAAATTCTACAGCTCCACCGACAGCACTGACTTGTGCAAACAGCAGCAACTGCCCAGGATTTCAGATCCTTGTGCTGTGCCTTTAGTTTCTTTGTGGCATTCAGTCGTACTTTAAATCCTCTTTTACCAATATTTTCTTTGTCCTTTTTGTCTCCTCTACGTTGCTGTCCCCCTGCCCCTGCTACAGGCAAGCCTCCACAGCAAAATCCACCAGGGAACAGCAGCTGCCCACAGCAGCTCCTCACTCCTTCCAGAGCCAGCTCCTTCTGGTAGCTGTGAACTTGACAAACAGCCTGAGGATTTTATCTCCAAACAAAGCTGGTGGGTCGATCCAAGGAAACAATGCTTATCTCAGACTGCAGAATACAACTTGCTTGTCCTGTGCAGAGGGGGGACACTTAACATGCACTGCTGTTAGCAGTGAGCTACCTGTTCCTGTCAGGGGTCTGACATACAGGGGAGCCGCTGCTTTCTTGTTTCTCAGTAAGTGCCAGCAAGGAACCACGTCCTCTGACCAAACCCCAGCACCTACATGCAGGACAATAGAGAGGCAGTCTTGCAAATGAAATCCACAAATAAAAAGTAGCCACTCAACTCAAGGCCAGACAAAAGAAGAAAAGACAGGAGAAGGTTTTTGGACTGGCTGGTTCTTCCCGGAATGCAGCTGTGCATTCCAGCAGGCAGCAAGAATGTGGGTTTTTCCACTTTTGCTGATCACAAGCTTTGCTACATTCTAGGCAAAAGCATTCATCCCCCATGTATGTGGCTCAACTAGATAGCTTCACAGAATAACACTACATGAAAGAATGGAAATTAAACAAAGATTCTTTGAAAGGCTTCTAATACCAGCCAGCATAATAGGGCAGAAAAAATTGTCACTGTTAAGAACACACATTTCTTTTTTGGGCTGTGCAAGCCTGAATATACTGGGCATATCTGACATGTAACTAGATGTTGTCTCAGGCTTTCTCCTCCCACAGCCAAGTGAAACAGAATCCAGAAGTTTTGCCAAATTTATCCCATATAGTTCTTTATACCAATTTAGTATGATCAGTAATGATCAGCCAAAGAGCCTCCTCAAGTCCTTGTGTTGCTGTGTATTTTTCTGTCTCTCCAAAGAGTTACAAAGCGTTGACTTTTCTTGTGGCCCCACTTTTGGCTGAAATCTTCCTGTGCTGTGAACAAAGAGATGCCAACAACAAAGGAACAAAGGAACTTCTGAGGAAGACTCCCCCTGAGCTGCTACCAGTGGTGAGTTTAGAGATACCACTAATCCTATAGCTAATAACTGAATTACTGCAAAAGATGCTTGGAACCTGTTCCTAGTGCCAAACAGCACAAAGCTTAAATAGCATCACTATCAAGTGTGCTGCATTAAAAACAGATCCTCCCCTCGCCTTCTGACACAGCATTGTAGAAAAAGAAGCCAAAAAGCACAAAAAGAACTTTTGTAGTAGCCAGCTTGTAATGACATGGCAAAAATGACCAGTGAGGGGAGAAGTCACAAGACAATGTCATCTTCAAAGTGTGTGCTTTGTCACATTCAAAATTAATAGTGAGTTCATCACTATGAAAATGTCCAATCTTTGATGGCATTTGATTCAATTCTCCATATTTTCCAACAATGTTCTAATGTGAAAGCAGGCAAAAACTGTGATTAATACCATGACAGGACCATCATCTATTGATATTTGCTTAAAGTTCTATCTCCCCTCAGAGCAAGTGCCTACCTGCTGCACCAGCAGATGGCCCCTTAGCAGGACTCATTTTAAAGTTAGAGCTTTGTCACCTCTAAAAAGAGTGTTTCATCTTTTAAACATCTACAAAAGTCTCTCTGTACTTTGTTCTGGCTCTCATTAATTCTAAGGGGAGTTGGAAAAAGGACTAGTAGAGCTTATAAAAATAACAAACAGTGAGAAAGAATGGGATATAAAAATAAAATTCATTGCTTCCAAATCTGCCCCATTCTCTTTTTTACCTTTCAATAATGATTACATGTGTCTTCTGCACATTCAAGCATCAGAAAAACATATAAACCATTTTTATGGCATAGAGCAAAAATTTATCTACGTATTTCAGCTTAGATCTGCAAGAATACACTTAAGTTTTAGAAATGGAGTGAGAAAACAAAGACAGTTTTATTCCGTGCACAGCAATTACTGCAGCTGTCAGCACAAGTCACTTTTAGTGCTAAAGCAAAAGTGAGAAGCATCAAGTGGATCTTACAAAAACAATACAAGTTTATTTTAGAAGACCACACCTTCTGTGCTGTAGGCCCTTAAGTTAGGCACAAGTAAGAGCAAATTACCAAGCAGAATTAAAAGAAGTGAAAATGCTACGTGTTCAAGGGAGAAAGCTATTCTTTTCCTTAGCACTTAGGAGAACCAAAGTTAGCACTGAATTTCAAAAACATTTACAGATCTTCTGCAACTCTCCCACACTTCACTGTACAGAGAAATCCTGCTGCTAGTGTAGACAACAGGAGTTTTGCTGTCAACTTCAGTGGGAGCCAGAACTGTACCCTCTTTTATTATCAAAGCCCACAACCCCCAAATTTAGCCCTTTGTGGTTTGTTTTCAACAACAAAGAGGGCGTCAACACTTGCTGTAAGGCAGTGAAGTTTTTCAGTAGCTACTGGATATGCTAAACATTCTTCAAACTGTGATCTCTCTCAGTTATGAAGGTATCCATGCTACTGGAAATGTCAAACTTCAGGGAATGTATCAGTATAAAAATGGCAATATCAATTTAATTCTCACAGCTCCAAAAGTCTCATTTTCTTTAAAACAAAACACAAAGATAAAAGCTCAAATTAAAGTCTAAAGTGGATGGTAAAGATGTTATTAAAAACTCTCTCCTGGATTCTTGTCCAGGTCACACTGATGTAAATATTGTGTATTTCCAAAGTTTCTCTTGGCTTCCTTAAAGGGAGTAAATCCTAGAACAACAGTATGAAATCTGAACAGTTTGACCAGTACTCACTACAAAAATGTAGATTATATGTGTGATGTATAAAACCAGCAGATTACAGAAAGAAAAACCCTCTAATTAAACTCTTTGTCCTCCAAACCCAGGATGAATCCTTATAGCCCATCTCCCATAGCAGCATTGTATGCGAAATGGGATAATGTATAAACAAAGTGCTTTATCTGGGGTATGACTGGAAGCTCCAGGATTGTAACATCCTTTAAGATAACATTCCAAACCTATCCTTTTAAGTTTTCAGCCAAGAATTTGTTTTTATAATTTCTTTGCTCTTGGCAAAAGGAAACTATACTTCAGGCTAAGCTGGCCCTCTCATTCAATGCCACTACCACTCCCCCACTTCTTGCCAAAGACACAAAACAAGTGTTTTGAAACCCCAAACAACAGGGAACAGGCTACAGCCGCTCTGTGTCGTGGTTTCTTAATCATATTTACCATGAGATATCATAAGGCAGCTCATTAACAACACAAACAATAATATTGTTTTATCTACAATTGGATCTCACCCTGCAGTTCCCACTCAGGTATCCCAGACACCACGAGCTGATCTGGGAGAAGCCAACACTGGTGTGGAAAAGGCCTGACTCCTACCCTAGAGAAAGAATGCTCAGGATTTAGTATTGCTGTAATTCTGCCACTGTAATATGTCTTGGAAACACAGTACTCCCTTGCCCTCACAAGTAACAGATTTAATCTACTTTTTCACTCCAAGATTTTGGTCCTTTTTCTCACAGACTGGGGCACAACACAGTTTTAGGAAGCCTAAAGGCTTAACCCACTTCTATCCCCCCAAAATCAGCTACAGGCCACCAAGAGCACCTCTTCTTCCCAGTAAACCCTCTCACAATATGCACTATGAGATGAGGTCATTTATTGAGCACGACCATTAATAAAACCTCAGAAGGGAGACTTTGGGGAATGTCTGCTTCCCTCTCTACCAGCTGCAGGGATTTTCCAGTCACTTTCCACTGCCATAGCAATGCACTGAGACTCAGCTGTACTTCTCAAGGGAAAAAAAAGCTGCTGCAGGGTAAATATAAGCTAATGATGAGAAGCTTTGGTCTCAATTAATTACAAATAATATCACTCGTAATTGCACTTTGTGAAAGAAAAAATATGTTGCAACCATTTTCCCTGACAGCCACACCTACATGTGACACTAAGTAAATACTATATATCACTACAGAGGCTGGGTCCTCATTTCACTTTGTTGAGCAATAGCACAGCGAGAACACCTCCCTGGAAAAAACCCTTTTTTCATCTCATTTCACATTCATTTAAGCACTCGCTGTTCACAAAACTGAAACACCTTTACAGAAAACCTACCAGCTGAACAGAAATGTTCTTGGAAATGTTAAAAAAACAAGCAGGGAACTGAGCAGGAAGTTTTGCAGCGAATTTTAGGTGTGAGGAGGTAAGCGCAGAGCATGTGTGGAAGTGTGTGATTGTGTAAGCTTCATGCTGCTCCTCGTAGTCTCCTGATTGATGAAGCCAAGATTGTGCTCTGCTGAGAGTCAGCATTTGTATTTTGCAGAAGGAATTGCTGTATTTTGTCTCCTGCCTTTGGGATGCTCATGGGAGAAAACCCTCCAGTGCAGTAGGGACAATTTTTTTTTCCCACCTTCATCCCTGAAAACCATTTGGAATTTTAGGAGAGGAACAAATGCCTTCCTTAAATTAAAAAAAAAAAGTTCCTCTCAAACAAGGAAAAGGAAAGGAACATATTACCCACCTGAGACTGAGAGTTAAATAGCATTTTACCTTTATTCCCCCAACAAATGGAAACTGAGACAAAGGGAGAGCTTGTCCCAGAGTACTCTGAGAGACTCTGAGGCAGCAAGGAGAAACAGAGACAGGTTCATGACCGCCTGGATCCCTCCCCTGCTCCAGTTAATTCAGAGAAGTGTTCGAATTCACAGCCCTTGCTGAGCTCTCCACCAGCAGATTTACAGCTCTGCACATGCTGCTGGAAGAAGCTGTGCTTATTATACTGCTGGTGCTGCCATCCCAGTGTAGGCATGTTTTAAACACTCCTTTCCCCTGTCAGAAAGCTAAATTCTGGTGTCTTGCTCACTCGCTGAATTCAAAGGCCTTCCCCAGAGCTCACGTAATTTCACCTGGTATCAGCAGTGATAGCAGCTCAGGAATTTAAGCACATGCATTCAAAATCTTGAATCTCTTTAAAAACACTTAACTAAATTATGATGTGTTTGCTAAATTTTGAATGCCAAAATCAAAATAAACTCCTGCCTGAGAAGAGCCATTCAGCCTAAGCTGGAATCTCCATGGAAAATATCATGCAAAGCCTTTTAATGAGAACGTGGAAGGTTGGACAATTTGGATTTTGAAATACTAAAGGAACAAAAGCTTTACCTCATGTGTGTATCAACAAGTGAACAAAGACTGATATGTGCAAATAACAATAATCTTCAAAGCGAAGGACTAGAATCAAAGAATAAAATGTTTTTCTTCTGGAACGAGTAATTAGCAAAACCAAGGTCAGACAATTTCCTGAAAACAAATGTATTAGTCTTTTTCTGCTGTTTTCCCTCATTGTTTTTTGATCAGTATTTACTAAAAACTCAAAGTGCTCAGGACTCAAGTGTTTGGTCTACAGCTCAGCACTGGAGAGGCACAGACACAGCATCAGAACACCCTGGGCCAATGCCTTTTTTATGCTTTCCAGCCATTTATAAATGGATTTTTAAATACAAACAAACCCACCTCTTTATTTTGGAAGGCTGAACTAACAGCCTTCTTTTGGGTAAGTTTCCACTACCTGTTCAAATATGAAATGATAGTACAGGTTTATTGGGCAAGCGAATTACAACGATTGTAAAAAATGAACAAATTTTATTGAGTGGCTGTTTTTATATACAGAACATTTCAACTCACATCCCAGTAATATTCTGGTCTTCCCAGAATTACAGGATGGCTGAGGTTGGAAGGGATATTTGGAGGTCATCTGGTCCAGCCTCCTGCTCAAGCAGGTTCATTTAGTACTGGTTAGCTGGGGCTGATCATTTTCCTAAAATCAGGAGGAAACAACTAAAATTGTTTGTGGGATTTTTTTACTGTTGTTTTTTGTCTGTTTGTTTGTTTTTTAATTGTTAATATCATTGCTCTTAGAAATGTGGGAATGGTAGAAAGATGCTCTTTATGCTGATTTCTTTGTATCTGATTTGTACAGCTCTTTGGAAGTACTGGGCAGCCAGCCATATCATCAGAGGTTTAATTTCTATCAGTGATCTCTGCTAGAATTCCCTTGGGATTATATCAGATTTTGGATTCCTTGTTTGCCACCAAATACTCTTTCATATTGATAGCATAGAAAGAGAATTGAAAAAAAATGGATGTAGACAGAGCTGAAGAGATTTTGAACTTGCTTATATTTTCAAAGTTGTATATTTTAACAACCTGTTTCTTTAAAAACCTTTGAAATGCAGAGCATACATCCTTATTGGTTAAAGGCTTAAATTTTAACAAAATATTTTAAAAGCAGCATGTTCCTCATTGACTGTAATTTTGTCTCCTAACAACAATTACTCAACAAACATACATTAGAACAACTCCTTTACTACCTCCTCAGTATTTCTACAAGAGAATATAAAACTTTCTAAGTCAAGGTGTACAGGCTCAACTTAATCTTGCAAATAATCTTTGCAGTGTGCAAGAGATTTTCCAGCATCTTCAGCTCTGGAGTTTAAAAGAGTTATCAAAGCTAAAAAGGATTACAGTTATCAGCCCAGTATTTCACTCTTAAGAGATGGACTATTGATCACCACAGAGATAAAGCTGACCTGAGTAACCAACACATGAAAGATTTCTAGTCCAACCAACAAGAAATCAAAGTGTTAGTTCAGAAAAGGCATTTTTGAACATTTAATCACACTGTCCATTGAATAGAAAATATATAAAAGCTGTATACAAAAAGTCGATTTTTAAAATATTTGTACAATCTTCTCTTACCACAGGAAGGGATCAGAATTTATTTTAGCTCCCATGACAAAATATTAGCAAACTAGCCTTCTCAAATACACTATTCAGGGCTTGGAAAAAGGAATTTGAAACAAAACCAAAGAGAAAGATTCGGATGGGAATGGTATAGTCACTTGGATCCAAGTCAAAGTAAGCTGAAAGTGATAAATCCTTTGTATATGTGTATAATTCTTTCATATGGATGCTCTTCTGGTATTACAATTGCTTACTATTTTACTTGTTCTATCCTTATCATTTATTTTGCCTGTTAAATGGTTTCACCCTTCAAGCTTAGCATAACTGTTCACGTGCAACATTTTAGCAAAACTGCTTTAGTGCCTCCTGCTCTGAAGAAAACATGGCAGTTCAAAAATTCACTCTATGGTTAATAGGTATCAGTGACCTGGGTGGCTGCTTTTCCTTTTCACACCGTGTTACAGAACTTTCACTTTGGTAGGAGGAATACTCTGTTCTCCTGGAACTCAGAGAGGATCATAGCTACACCTCCTGTGGAAACATATGGGCTCTTGCTCTGTTAGTTTCCTCTAAAATAAAAGTTGTTTTGATGGCAAGTTTGCAATTAATAGACTGACAGCAACCAGGTGACGTGCTCATTATAACATATTGCAGCAGGTATTTAAGATGTATTTTCAGATCAGTTTGACCATGTTCCAAACTCACTTGAAGAGTATGGTATTGCAAGAGAAAGGATTTTCTATCATCACAGCAAGGGCTGACTGCAGTTATGCCATTGTGAAAATCTCTCCACTGCTAAACAGCTCTGCTTGTTTTTAAAGCTGTTTACTTACACCTTTGTGGAACTGGCTCAACATTTCCTAAGTATGCTTTAAGCTATTTTTGTTATTGTTATTTCACAGGCATTTTCTTCCAGGGTACATCTTTTGTTTTCACAGAACTAGCACCAACTTCTTTTGTAGTCCCTGTGTTTTCTGGGGACACCAAAGGCAGCTGTTATCTGCCGTGCCCTGTTTCTGTGCCTCTGCTGGGGGTACTGGACAAAGTGTGCTGCAGGACAAACATCTTTCCAAATTAGGCTGCTAATCTCTCTGCTTTAGGTGATATTGTTTAGTAAATATGAACATGAATAACTCAGGGATCATGGTTGGCTGCTTCTGCTGTACTCTCTATGGTTTGCAAATACACTCTGAAAGGCTGTCTAAACAGTTTACAGTCTGGAGCTGTGCAAGTGTTGAGGAAAACACTCCAAAATGTGTTTTAAGATAATCTATGCCCTTTATTCTTAGCCCAAATACACTGGGAGTGGGTTGGGGCTGTGTACAATATATTCCCAAATATTTAATTTAAACCTTAGTTATGCAGTCCTTTGAATAACAGAGACAGAAGCTGATCCTTTGAAACTAACCCAGGTAAGTCCTGAATGGATAAAGATCATCTATCTACAAAGTTTGCATTTTAAAAGATCCTGAAGTCATATGCATGAGTCCCTTCCTGGTTTTTAAGTAAAACACAACTTCTCAAGGCATTTGAGGAACTTTCTAAAAGAACGGGCCAAATCCTTACACGTAATCTACTAAATGCTATTGTGGCTAATTCAGAAACACATTCAGTTCACCGTAGTGTGAACTCAGGAGCTGTGACAAGAGAAAAAAATATACCATCCAAAAAGTTTGTGTAATGTACACCTCTGCAACCTGAACTCTCAAATACTTATCTTTAAATGCTGTTTTATGTCATTGTCACCAGCACCACATACCAAAATACGGCTTACACTTGGTGTTCTCATTTCTGTGAACTGTTGTCACATCTGTGGGTATTTCTATTGGCTTCTGTATAAAGCCAGATCATAAGAAGTCGTCCCTTTAAGATAAAACCATGACTCTCAGTGTAGCACTGCTATTCTAGCTTTATGGCTAGAAAAAATGATAAACCACTTTCTCCAAGATAGGATTTGCCATTTTTAGATCAACCACTAGAGATAAAAAATAACCTTTTTGATAATAATTCAGCACAGCTCTAACTTAGGTAGACTGTACCCTTCTTTTATATACAAAGCCTGCTCATTCTAATCTAAACAAATTCACAGGGAGGAATTGAAAATTTTACTTCTTTGTTGCATTTTTTTTTAAATCTGCAGTAAACTAAACACAGACGTCTCCAAAAGCATGAGGCTGGTGATGAGACACCACAATCTTCTCGTTTGGAGAAATCTAATTATAAGTAGAGACATCCTTTTCCTAAAGTGCTCTTAGATTTACAGCTCTGAAAGGAAATGGTGCAGCTGGATTTGGGTTTCCCTGTCTGCCACCCTGTGTCCTGCCAAATGCCCCTTGCCTGCTGTGACAGAATCCCAGCTGGCTGCGGTGGCACCTCCTGGCTGTCAGTTCTGAGGGACCACAGGCCCTGGGCTCCCACCTCTGCCCATGCAATGCTCAGTTCCCAGTCCTCTCCCAGGCTCAGCTCCCGCCCGCTGCAAGTCTCTGCTCGACTCTTTGGATCTCAGTTACCCCTCTGAAGCAATTTCCTGCCTCTTTCAGGCTCATTTCTCAACTCCCAGGTAACAAATTTTCAACCTGATTACAACTGGGTGAGTTTAGTCCGGGCTCTTCCAAGGCAGTTGCACAATCTGAGCCGCTCTGCTGCAGCTGTTGTTGAACAAAAGTTATCTACAAACTGCAGACAAAATCCGTCGATATTTACAAAAGCTGCTATGAAAAATACCAAGATATACTGCATGACACCGTGGTTATTGTTTTCACTGGGACCTTACTGTTTGCTCGCTCCTCACTGTGAGAAACTCACAGCTGCATTTTGCATCTGACTGGGAAAGAATTTAAAACTTGAACATTCTGATCACAAATTTCCCATTGCCAAGTAAATGTCACCGTGAATTTAATGAATAAAAATTGTACCTTCTTAGAATTGAAACTGACTTCATGACTGGCAACATCAGGATTTTTTTTTAATAGGCTTGGGGGGAAAGCTGGCATTGTAGTTGTGTACTATTAATCACTTTTGCTTGCCCATTTGGTATCATATAACCAGAAAAAGTTTCCAGTAAGAAAGAGAAAGAGAAAATTTCCAGAATACAGCATTTGCAAGACTATTAGCCAAGCTTCTCCACTGTTGCAAGCAGACACAGCCAAATCGGGCGAAATTAAGTTGACAATGGGATCAAAATTAATCTAATCTTTGCTTAGATTGCATTTGTTTTTACAGATATTGCACTAAGGAAAAGGGCTGGGACTCAGCGTGGTATCCTCCACTCCTCCACCACTGGAGGCCCAATGGGACTCCAGGCTCTAGAATGGATTTTTTTGGAACTACCTAAGGTCACTGGGTTTGGAAAGACTCTTGAACCATAAGTGATGGTCAGGGACCACCAAGTGGGCTGTGGAAACCTTAGAAGAAGAAAACACTGACATGAACCCGAGCCCCTCTTGCGGATTCTTCCTTTCAGTGATAAAACAAATGAACAGGGATCCAAATTAGAAATACATTACCTAAGTTTACTGGAAGATTAATCGTACAGTAAATGACAGAGAATCTTGGATGAATTTCTCTGCAACTCCAGTTCTAGCATTCAGCAGAGGAAACAAAAACATAATGCAGTAATGAAACACTAAGTTAGAATCACCCAACCACCAGCTGTGTAAAATACTCATTTTTAAAGTTCTTGGAAACAGAAACTCTAAAAAAGAGGTGTACCCTGGTTGGAAAAGGTATGCTCTGATCATGAACATAAGCTTTGAAGCTGATCTAGAATTAAAATCTCAACATGTACAAGAAGAGGAATTCGGCAATTTTAATGAAATATATAAATAATAAGATATTTATTATAGGCCACTGGAGCATGATGTCCTGTGACAGACAAAAAATTTCTCAGACAAGAATAGAAGGTAGAACTATAATCATGTACAGGCTGGGAAAAAAGCTATAGAACACTGTCAACTGATATTTTCAAAACCATTAAGACATAAATATATATATATACATATATATACTACACACATCCTTATCAGCAGCACATTGCAGAGGTATTTCAACTATCTCCACATCACATCAAGCTTGATAAAACAATGACCTATCACATGATATCTGCACTCGAAGAGAAAAAAATGCTGGACTCAGCACTGCCTATGATCTTTAATGTTATACCTTCAAAACCATCTGCCATTCAGGACACTTGAAAATATTTGTATAGTTCCTCTCACATTGTTTATCTAAGAGCTTTTCAACATCTAAACTGCAGAAAGGGAGCTTCAGCACATGGCTTGACCCAAAACCTCGAAAGAAGAGTGTAAAATAAACAAACCTCGACAACAGAGAGAGAGAAAAGGTATGCATGAGAGGAAGACTAGTTTTCCAAGGGAACTCATTGCTATTTTAGAACAATAAATTATCAATGTCAAACTGTAAATAAGCTCTTCAAAGTGCATTAGAGACACATAAGTAATGAGCTCTCCTTTGGAACTCTTGTTTTGTTCGGTCTGAAGTCAACACAGAACAATTAACTTGCATGCTTGAAGTGAAAGAATGAGGAGTTCCAGGCTGCACCAGCTCCCTCCTTCCTCTTAATTTCAAAATTTTGTCCACAAAGCAGAGATCTGCAGTGGTCACCTGTGAAAAGCCACCTCCATGGCCAGTGGTGGACAGCCCCAGTAGAAGGGCAGCTTGCAGCACAACACAGTTGATGTGTTACCCCTGCATTCATGCTCAGAGGCAGTTCTTCAAGGCACTAGACAATGTTTAGCCTTATCTTTAACCTCTCAAACACTAAAGCACAAATTGTGTTGTCCTCTCTCTTGATTACCCCACCAGGACCCCCAATTTGCTGACACCATTTGCACTCACCAAGTCCTTTGGCACGATCTAGTCCAAGACCTCTCTCCAGCTTGACCAACAGCCTGAACCCAAATTCAGGTTAAAGCACCAGAGATGAACATAACTCCTTTGATCTAAAGCCTTCAGGCCTTGGCTTGCCCCTGTTTCCTGCCTGTAAAACTCTTGCTGCTCAGAAAGGAAGGAGGAAGATGTTTTCTGTGCTGGCCATGAGACAGGACCAGTCTGGAAGTGAAAGGAAAGAGTTTCATGTCTCACTGGATACAAAACTCCATCACTTGTTCAAGAAAATCTTATTTTTATCTTTTTTGTCCTCAGTCCATTTCTTTAGAGCTGGCCAGTCCTTAACACAGTGCTTTATAAGTACATGTTGTACCAAGAGGCCTGGAGGCAGTAAAAGCAGTGCTCAAGCAGTCAAAATTGTACCCAGAAATACATGTGAAGTCAAGCAAGGGGATTCATGACAAATAATATCTACTGTTATCTCAGCAGAGCTGACACAAGTCTGGTAAGGCCAGAAAATAAGATATGGTATCAGCCTCTAAGTTTTGTTCATACCAACCCATCAATTCAGAAAAGTATCAAGAAGCTTTGCAAACAAATGCAGGCTGGGATGTTATACCCAGTCACAACACAATAAAAGAATGATCCTGGTTTGGATATCACAGAGTATCAGTGCCTTGATTCAGATTCACCAATTGCCATAGAAGTGAAGGGTTCCTCTTTTACTGGTAAAAAAGCCCACTTAGTGGGGCATAGATTCGAAGCAGCCAGAGTCATTACCTGGTTTGAACTCCCACGTAGCACAGATCATTAAATTACACCAAGATATCCCTGATTTAGTCTCAACATTCTGGACATCAAAAAACAAAAGAAGTTTTAGCACACAGTAACCATGTCCAGTAGATTATCATTTTTGGTGAACAATAGCAAGACTCGACATTATCGTTTTCTGCCCAAGAAAACCTCGTGGCAATTGACAAATATTTGAGGAAGATTTACCATCTATCCACCATTTGACAAATATGGAAACCGAAACACCAAGGCATGAAAGTTAGTTATTAATCTGTAATTAATCTGTAACTAAAGCCAAGGAAAATTTATATGCACTAATGAAAGTCTGAGGAGTGGGGTTTAAATGACATTTGAGTGCCATGCAGTCTTGTTGCCTGGGCTTCACCTTACCCAGGCCACTATAAAGGGAACATAAAATAAAGAGTTTCTGAGTCTTATCACCTTTTTGCTTTCACAGAGGAAAGCTACTGCTTATTTTTATTTACCTTTATTTGCTTTGTATTCCTGTAGAGGAACAGCCAAAGGTGGCAAAGCAAAAGGTAAATTTTTTCACAGAAGAAACTATTGAAGTTAGAGAAAGGAAATCTTCTGTTCCATAGAAGGCTCCACATGCCTGTGTAACCCAGCCATATTTCTGGGGTTAAATGATGCAAAGATAAAAAGCTGACTTTGTGAAACAAAGGTAAATAGCAACCCAGATGCTCTCATTCATATTCTGAAGTTATTGCCATCAGCTCTGTGACCAACACATTTCACAGCTTGTGAATTTCCAACAATCATAAATTAGGGCAGTAAGAGAGCACCAAGTACAGTCCTATAAACCTTTGGCAGGGTTTGCTTTATTTATATTCCAGCTGGGGACACTACCAATGCTCTAAAGTTATAAAGTATTGGAATCCAGTAGAACCCAGTCCTCAAATCATTCATTTTATATTTCTGATGGCCTGGTTTATAACTATGTATTTGCACTGCTCCACAAGTTCACATACAAGGTAAGGAACAAGGATTTAGTCTTTGTCATTCTTCAAAGCAGAACTAGGTCCACCAGGTTCAAAAAAACTGTGCAGGCTTCACATAAAACAGGATCATGTCTCCAAGAAAGTGGAACAACCCTTCCTTTCCAGAGGCTCTGTTTAGCCCTCTTAGCTCTTACATGTGAGCAAAGTAACAGAAAAAAAAAATCAAAATCTGAAAAAAAAAAGTTCCTAAGGTCACTGAATTTGGTTCTGAAGGCATAATCAGCTATCCACAACACCCAAATGCTAAATTAATATACAGACTCCCTTTTAGAGGAGCTTGTCTTTCTGGGTGGGATGTACTGATGAGACATGGGAGGGAGAACCTTGTAAAGTTGCCCCATAAACATTACTCCCTAACATTTTGTGTTCTAAGTCCTATGTGACACCCATGACTTTCCAGAATCCAGCACTGGCACTCACTGTACATTCACTTCATAGAACTTTTTTCCCTAGGAAAGGTTATATTTAATGATGTTTAACTGCATTGAAAATATTTGTGACATCTGTCAAATTAATTTTTAAAAATTCATTAGGGTCAGTGTAACTGCAATAAATACAAAATTAATAGCATGGGGGTTCTCTTGAGGTTACCTTAAAATAACATTCGGGATCTGTTTGAATCTGACAAAATCCAGGGACCTGGCTACAGTCACAATTTGTCCTAAAATTCTTTGTGCCTACATAGGAAAGGTGCTAAACAATCCATATTTTTTAATTCACAGTGCTCCATGTGCTGGAGTAGAGAAAGTAGTCTCAGAATTAAATCTGGGATTTAGGCAGTTCAGCTTCATTTGGCTTACAGGTCTCCTAGGGCAAGTTACTCTTTTGATCCATGCTTATAAATTCTGGAAAACTACATTTAAATCTTCCCATAGGTGTTTTGAGGAAGAGTTATCATCCATTGATGGTGTAAAATGCTCTGATCCTTGTGCACAGAAGGAGATAGAGCACGGCCAAATCCTCTTGCTCTCTGTGCTGCTGGCAGTGCCTACTGGGACGTGCCAGAACAAGGGTTAAAATATAAACATCACTTTCCTGAGTTCACTCCTTTCCCCTCCTGCATTCCCTGTTTTCCCCTTGTGACACTATGTCTCAGAAACACACCTTCTCCTGCTTCAGAGAAAAGGACAGGGTAAAATTTGGACCTCTGCACTGCAGCAGTTGGGATCACTGGAGAATGACATTCTCCCCTCTGTATTTTCAGTTCAAAATATAAAAATATGGAGACAAATTAAATCCCATTAAAAATTAAACCACATTAAATCTAGGATAGTTTTGAAATTTGTCAAGTCAATTACTCCATCTAAAAAAGTCCGAATGCAGAGCTTTAATTTGGAATATATGTGCCAAGTACAGCTTGTAGCTCAGCATTTTTAAAACAATATACCAAAGACTTCAAGGACATAGGATTGAACCCTGTATCTTTTAGATAAACTGAAAACAGGCAGCCAGGTAAAATCCTCATTTCCAAATTTACATCTGAGTCTTTTCCCGGTTGTACAGAAGAAGCTATTCTCACAAGGCTTTAAAGTACATCTTTAAATTGCAATTTTGTTACTGAGATCTGAGTGACAAGAAAGATGAATCACGTCTCAGAATTTATTCAGCATTGCTAATTAAACTCATTCCTGGAGGCCTGGGAAGCACTAAACCACTGGAGTGGAACAGTGAAAATTAGTGATTTGAATAGAAGAATCATGAACTTTGGAAAAGAAAACATTACCCATCGGTGGAGCTCACAAAATAGCCTCTTACAGAAACGAAATAAGATTAATGAAGGTGAAGTCAAGAAAAACAACAGCTTTTAAAAGTCCTCACGTCTTATTTTCTAAAGAACACATAAAATAGACTCAGTGCCACTAAAAACCCTTAACACATTTAACACAAAATAGGGAAGCAAGTTTTTATAGGCCTCACCTTAGTACATTGCACATAAAAAAAATTATTTTCAAAAATTATTAAAAAACAATTCAAAAGAAAATAACCTTCAAGTATTTCCAAGTATTTGGGTCCAGATCCCGACCCTTCAAATTCTGTCGTATTTCAGTTAAAACTGTTATCTTGGGTGTTTCAGTGCTACCATTAATGTTTATTCTCAGTGAAAGAACTATGCATGTCTCCTGATTTTCTTCCTGCTGAATAGCCTGGAGACTTGTACGCCCAGCACACAGCCCTTGAGGGCTCAGCCTTTCAGTCTGCAACAAACAAAGCACAGGTATGACAACAAAACAGGATGACGGGGCTACGGCATCTGGAAATCCATGCAAAAAGCAGCAAAGAGGAAGCATCAAAATCAGAAGTCGTTGGTGAAATGTTGGATTTAATGCAGGGTTATTCTCCTGGTGGGAAGGCCAGGGCTTCTGGCAATGGAAGCTAAGCTTGGACCTCAATGGGCCCTAGGAACCATGGAAGACTGTGATTCCTTAGCACAGTGCCTTGCTGTGAACCCTGGTATTGCTCCCAAATCATGCCAGAACATCCACGCAAATGTAAACCCCACAGCTGGCAGAGGGCAGCCCTGAGGGAACCTGAATATCACTGGTGAGATTGGAATTGAACTGCTGTAACTGTCAGAGTGGGGTTAGACCTGCCTTCTGCTGCACTAGAAATGAAAGGAGAAATGCATGCATAAAGACCTGTAGAACACACATGTAACAAAACACACATTCCAAGAATTCAAAACTTTCCTATAAATCCCAGACTTCTACCATGTTCCTTTTTTAAAAAGGGGGGAAAATAACGATGTGATTTTTTTTTTTAGTAATAAACAGACTTTTTAGGGGGCTTCATCCAGTTGGCTGGATTATTCTGATTTTTATGCTATACTGGGGCTTCAGTGGTCAGAGACCCAGTCCATTTAGCAAGCATTTGTAAGTTCCAAGAGTAAAATACAGCAACCACAGTTCTCACAACATACCTTCCGAGAAAATGAAACTTTGCCAACAGCATGATCAATCTGTGGTTAGCCCAGGGTTGTGGCTGGTTGTAGGTGTCACTCTCTTCAACAAACTCATGCAATTTTTGATTGAGCCATGCTCTAATAAATTCTTCATGCTTCTCACAGGAGTTTCTCAGACCTGCACTCCTCTGTAACAGCATTGCCAGTGCTGGAATCCAGCTGCTCTGCATGTACAGGCATTTAGTCTTTCCACTACAGCATTTATGAATCTCTACACTCAGAAGCCTATTACTTAGAAGCAATTCATCTCTAAGAACAAAAGAAAAAGCTCTTAAAAAAAAAATGTATCCAGCTTACCAAAAGGGCTCAGCCTTAGATGTTAAACCACGCTGATACCTGAAACCACAGCCCAAACCCCATCACCTCCACAACAAGGATATTGTAGCAATAAAAGTGCATCAGCTCTTGAAATCCTGCACTGTTTGGTGACCTGCTCCAGAGAGGTTCTGCAGAGATCCATTACCTCTGGAGGTTATGGGCTGGACCGAGCAGCAAAACACAGAAATGTGATCTCTGTCAGCCTTCACACGACACTTAGAAAACTAACACACGCTGCGACATAAGTGATGACTTTTGTTCAAACCCACAGGGTGACTGAACATGCACAGCCCCATAATTGCTCTTTAAGCAGAGAGTTTTCTTGATGATTTGGAAAGAGGGAGACCAAATGTAGGACTCCACCAATACACCAGGCAACTGACAGAAAATCCAGCCAAATGCTAACAGGGGGGAAAAAATTTAAAAAGCTGTTTCTATTAAAGCTCTCTTGGAGTGCAGAGTTCTGAGTTTGTAAGAACATCCCTGTCTATGTTATTTACATGCAAAGTCACTCACCAGTGCAAATTACCCCTGACCATGGCTATTCAGTGAAAAATGCTCACTTTCCAGAGTGCCAAGTTAAAATCAGGAATATGAGATTTGAAAGGAAAATGTCAGTTAGAACTAAACTGAAACTGCCCAGTTGCACTCCTCAACACCTAGCCTTGCTATGAACAATATCAAGTTCAGCAGCAGCAACAAGTAAGCAAAGCTCCCTTGAAGATGATTTTGTGATTGTCTGATTCCATGATCCTCATGGTTTCCTAAAGATATTTCCCAGGCAGGAAGGATAACAGGATACACTAAACTTAAAAAACAAGAAGAATAATATGAAGAATAACGCCTATGCCCAAGTCATGCAAGCAAGACATAGGTCTTAAAAAAAATGAGATTTATCACAAAAATTGACTCTTCAGAAAATAAAGAAAAAATATAATTGTACATTATGTATTTGAAACACGTGGCTCATATAATTATATTTATGGTAACTTAAAAAAAAGTTTAATTATAAACCTCACAGTGCATTTAAATGGTTAAGAAGTTTCTGAACTGTTCTTTTCCCTAAGAAAAGATGTTCTCAGGTTGCAGCTATCCTGAAAAAATAGCTTTCCAGCGTTTGAGTACTTTTAAAGAAAGTATTTCCAACCCAGCAGCACATTAGTATGTCCTTGAGGACAGAGCAGGAGAAATACATATCACATATCACTGTGCTTTTAGAATTAAAGAGCAAGGGAGAATAACAGTGGTAGTGTAGCTCCTAATGAGAGGTGGATTCTTCAGCAGCAGAAAACTGCCCTGGTCTTGGGCAGATTTAGGTTTAGAGATCCCTCTGCTCGCTTGTGAGCGTTTCATACAATAGCAGCACGCTGTACCTGTGGTACCTTAGAGAGGGGCATAGCCCAAAACCTTTGCTTCGAGATAACTTGTGGGGCCTTTAGCACAAAGAGGGGCAGAGCCACAGAGAAATGACTGGAAGTCTGAAAAGATCTCTTCGTGAGCAGAGACAGTCATGAAGAAAAAGCAAGTCATGAAGAGAACCATTGTTGACCAAGGGGGTATTCAGCAGAAGCATATCAAACAATGAAAGACATAGAGAAAACAGGCACTCAATATTTTGTCTGTATTATACCTGACTTCTACTGAAAATGAAGTGTAACAGCACATAATTAACTGGTGGAATCCCTGGCTTTACTAAGGTTGGAAGCGGAATTTAAAACGTTGCAAAGACAAGCTTCCCACTCATTTTGGAATGGATGTCTCTCAGCACTCCTCACAGAACATCTTTCACTCTTTAATAAAATTGCAATTGAAAACGCTATAAAAACAGTGTGATTCAATGGGTCAGCTACAGACCTCTTAGATTACACTTTGGTAATCAATGACAGATTATAAAAACATTCAATGTTCTATTAGAGAAGGAAATTATGCTTACATTTCATGGCATGTCAGACGGTGGCTGAGAAGAGACAATGAAGAACCTTTCCACTCCTCTTCCCCTGCCTTCCCTGGACATGTTGTTCTGACAGGCTGTTTTGGAGCTCCATCCATCATCCTTCAAGTGATCCCCCAACAGCCAGGATCAGATGCAGCATACCAAACTACATGACACATCATGACACACTCCTGTGTGACCATCCTAACGCACTTGCAAAACTGCAGGCACTTACAGAACACATTAATTAAGTTTTCTTTGGAGACTTCCTCTTCAAATTTAAGATTACACATAGTGTTTACAGTGGAGACGGTCACCAGAATGGAATTTGACTATCTTAGCCATTTGAAAAAATATTGCTATATCTTGGACTTTTAATAAGGTTTCCACAGATTTTATATGGGTCAAAGGGAGGGAAAGTGCTTCTAAGATACTTTTAAGATAACGCTTCCATTCCACTTAGAATGGAAACTGCCTTTTTGACACCTAAAGCTGCCGAGTTCTTGATCTGCTTTTCCTCAGGTAGAGAATCCATTAAGTGATGAACAACTTCTCAAGCAGGGTTATGAGCTCTTTACGTTTTATGCACATGGCCTCAGATTCTTCCAGCCACTTTGAGAGTTTTTAAGGCATGAATCAGCCATGGGCCCTTGACTGCAAGAACCACAGAGTTCTGAACTGAGATGTGAAGGCAAAGCACACTGAGCTCTCCTGAGCCAGTTTGTGGATTTGGGGGCATTATTCTGGCACCTGAGGGAGCTGTTACAGAATTTTGTGAATTTTTTTCAGGATACTTTGAGGAGCACATTGACAGAAGCTCTCCAATTTCTTGTAAGTACCATTCCTCTGAAATTCATTAAAAAAGAAAAAATCCAGAACTTCCTATCTTGCCTGCTCTAACAGCAACATTTTCTCTAAGGCCATCACCAGATGAATAGAATGTTTTGTTTACCTTTTGGTCTAATCAGACTAGATAGGTTTTGTTTTGGGAAGATGTTTGGTGTGTAATGCAAAGTGCTCATTGAAAGATGTTTCTGTTTTCTCTGTATGTAAGGTTCTCCAGAGTCTTTGGTGGTGGCATCAGCTGTGTTTCACAGCCTGCTCACCCAGGAACAGGCTGTTAAAGGACTCACCACACCACAGGAAAGCAATGCCAGCCACAGTGCAACTCTGCACCAAAAACCCTTGGCAAAAGGGTTTTCCCAAGAATTACAATTAAACTCCGTTCTTCTCATGAATTTGTTTTTCTTTTCCCTAGGAGGGACTAGAGAAAATTGATAGGAATAAATACATGTTTAGATAGAATGCCCTGTTTAACCAAATATCTAAATTCTCAGTTACAAAGGAAGCACAGAACATTCTTTAACTAAATTTTCGTCACTGTATCAGAGATAGTTAAAGAAAGATAATTCCTAAATAAACTGGAAAAAGCGAAATGCCTAAAAAACAGTGCAAGAACGACAATTTTTTCCAAAATGAACTCTATAGCAAAAGGAGCAAAATTCTCCTCTTAAAAACCCAAGCATCAAGTTCTTTCTCAAAAGTTTGGACTAACTTCCCCATGCATTCTTCTTCTTATGAGACTGATACTTAATAAATCATATTCATTTGTTTGTGTCTGTTTTCACTGGAGACCTGGAAAGGCCAAAGCTCATTTGCTCTGTGCAGACCCAAAGGGAGACCACAGCATTTACCCAGAACAGAAATCACTTTTCCTTATTCCAGTGCAGCATGTTGGTTGTTGTACTGTCATTACCAGATGAGAAATAATTTCTTATATTATTCCTGCCCCAAACCACTACATTGTAGTAGTACAGTATCTGAAATATAAATGTACAATACTGTTTTCAAGTATCTAAATTGTCCTTTTGGTTAAAGAGCTTGGAGACTCCTGGAAGAAGCACAGCAAAGATAAGGAAAGACTAGAAGTGTAACTAAAAATCTGTCCTTAAGATGATGTTTTGTAGAGTGTGAGACAGGAATTATGCAAAAATCATCCCATAGAAATGCTAAAAACCTCTGAGAAATAATAAAGTCATTTAAATGCAGTCTTAGTTTAAATGTGAACTTGCACATGATAGATGTGATTTTATACATATCTATATATAACCCATAAAACCTGTAGATAATGTGCAGAAACGATAACGATCACTGGATAAAAACCACTATAGATTAATGAAAAAATCTGAACAAATCCTGAGCTGCTCAAGGAAGGGTACACAGTTCTGACAGATCCCTTAGTACAAATGGTGGGAGTAAAACATATCCACATGATAATCACATCCTTACCAAAATTGAAAACGTATGTGAGAGTCATGGTGGTCTTGCAAAAATATAAACTCATAAACGATTTTTTGATTTGGTGTCATCATTCATTTCTTTCATTTGAGAAATAAGTTTTAGTAGGCCATGCAAAGATTGATGGCTTTTTCATAAAAGGATATTTTATGAAATAGTGAAATGTAGCATATTTCTACCTGATAAATGCAGAGACCTGTAAACTTTGAACCCACATTGGCCTTTGTTGCTCATGACCCTGTTTAAGTGATTTATTTTCTTTTAACAACTGCAGTCTGCAGGAGGTAGAATATACTGCATAGATCTTTAGTTCTGTTGAAAATTGAACAGTTTAAACAGAATGGCTGACATTAGAAGACCTATTACTGAAAAGTCATATTATCTGCATTTCAGTATCCCTTTTAGGAACAATATTTATGGCTGGACAAAATGCGTGATTTATAAAAAACAACTTGGTTGGCTGCTGCAGAGCAATGGAGGAGTTGGCATGACATCAGGGTGTCTACAGGACTGCATCAAAGCTAGAGACTGGAAACCTGGCATGTGCAAAGGGATAAAATCAGAAAACTGGCCTGTTGTCTAGAACATCTTGAGGGAAGTCAATACTCCCCACCCTTGTGAAACATTTGGATATCAAAGATTTAGCAAATTCCAAGGAAATAATACTCTGCTAGAATTTTTTCTGCCAGGCTTTCAATACAACAGCATGTTTATCATTGGCTTAAGTGAATTCAATTTCTTTTTTGCCCTCCTTTCACTGCTTTTTGCTTTTATTTGGTTAATGTGCACTGAAGTCAAACAGCATCATAAGCTTACTTCCCGCTCCTCCATGTGGACGTCACCACAGAAGTTCAGCAGATCTCTTCAGTCCTCTTCCATGTGTAGGGAGAAACTACCTCACACCCAAAACATTTGCCCTATGAAGACCCAACTTTGTTTCACTACAGTGGGGACTGATGTCAGGTAGCTTGCCCAGCAGCTCACCACAACACTGCTCCAATAATCTTCACCAGATGACAAGCCTACAAAATCTTAGCAGGTTTCAATGTGTATCTCTGCATTATCACATAGTGCCCAAGGCTCCTTCTTATAAAATTAAATGGGTATGATCAAAGAAATGAACAATGCCTTTTTAAAAGTCTGGTTTGAAGTTGCTCATTCATGAAACATGCTTCTTTTAAGTGAATTCTGTGTTTGTGGAACATCTCACGAATATATGGTGCTTTAATAAAAACAATAAAAGTTTAAAGCTCCCCTACTTTTCTCTGCTCTTCATTATTAGAAATAAATCTTATGAAGCAGATAAAAGTATTACAATTAATCCCTCCTGAATGGAGACAGTATGTACTATTCTTTTCAATAGGAGAGAAAATGGCTTTGACTGGAGTGGCAACAACTGGCAAGCTGATTTTATAGTTTTGATTTATTGAATATTAGGAAATAGACTTTTTTAATAACAATTCCATTTAAGTATTCATTAAAATGGAATTAGTACAAGCAGGGCCAGATTCTGATATCCATATTCTTGTCAGACAGCATTTTATTACAGAAAAGTCTCACTGACATCAGTGGGATTACTTGTAAAAGACCATTCAGCATGAGAGAGAACACAGAGCTAGACCCTACAAGGGTACAGAGGTTTTAGGTGCTCCCCCCTGACCCCCATGTGCCCCACACATCCTTTGGCAATGGCTGGAGCAGTATGGAATTGTGTGCTCCAGGCACCCCATCCACACTGGTGTGCATCAACTCCTGACTCCACAAACCCCTGACCCAGGTATATGGGAAAAGGAATACATATCTTCATCCTCACAAAGGAAATAATTCCCAAGTGCCAATTATTTTGATTTATATTTATCTTCATAATTCTTTCAGTCTAAGTTTCACCCAAAGAATGCATAGCACATGTTGCTATGAAAAAAGCACTATGAAGATGAATTTTGATCCATAAGATATACCATTCAGAAGGAAAAAAGTAGGGGGTTACAGCAAAGAATCTCACTAAAGGATCAGGGCTGCATACTCCACTTCTCTTGGCACAACAGAAGAAAAGGCTATCTTGCATTTTTGTTTTGTACACTCCTGATTTAAATATACAAATAAACAAATTCCAGTAAACTCTTGAGATGGCACCGGGTACAGAGAACTGGCTTAGTTATTAATGTTACTGATAATTAGAAAAAGCACATTGATTTTTCCCATATGGAACCTTAAATGTCTCAAATTCTGAGTTCTAGCACCTATACTGTATTTCTTTATTCAGTAATCTCTATAAGAAGCAGGGGAGGAGGCTGAGAAATTTGACCTTTATCCACAAAACAATGATGGATGAACAAATCGTGAATGTCCTAATATATCTTTTGTTCAAAATTACTTGGCAAAAGATTTTGACAAATAATTTTAAGTATATATGCTGTAATTTCATATTTTCATTACTTTCACAGGTCATACCTGGAATATGCTTCTAGTCCTTGACTGGGTGAACACAGAATTCATTCCTGATAGCAAATACTTCACAGTCTGTTCAGTGCATGTACAGCCCTCCCTCCTCTAAAGAGCCACAGAATCCCACAGCAAAAAACTCACTTGCTAACAGAAAAACAAATATGGTCAAAACAAATTTGTTTGATGCTTCTTTAAGTATAAAAAGAAGTCTATTTTTTGTTTTGTTGTAATCTAATGTAAAGTATTATAGTTTTAGCATAATATAACATTGTACAATTAGTAAACAGACGACTTCCTATTGTTTAACTTTAAAAACTGTCCAACACTAAAGGTTTCTGTTGTAGAGTTCTCAAAGGTCGGACTTGAAAGCTTAAACTTCAGGTTCTACTGAGATAAAGGCACAGTGCTTTGCAAAGTTATGCTATTATCCCTGGTTATAATCTTCACTGACTTCAGAAATAATTGCTTTCCTTAAACAAAAAGGAAGTCTGATTCTAATTTGCTATCTAGATCTACATTCTTATATTCTTTTTATAGATTTTTGAACAAGTTATCACTGGAATCTTCCTTCACTCAAACATAAGTGAAAGTTTTATCTTACTTCAGATATCACAAAAATAATTTATGACTAAGGAAACAAAACCTTTTGTCTCACAATATATTTCTTTGCGACAGCTGTGGTATTTCACTGAAAGCACAAAAGCTGTGATGGTCTGGACTGCAATCAACCATTTTTAATAGGAAATTTTTAAAGACTTTTAATAAGATCCCCGAACATAATTTATGGGGAGAGGTTTTGAAGTGAAGAGGCATTGTTTGGCAAAGTGTTCTTCCTCTAATCTCAGGAAATTTAAATAATTGAGTGCTCATTTCCTCTAAACTTAGGATTTCTCCTTAAAAATGCTTTAAGAAAAACACCTGCTACACTAGCAGCAAAATAAGTGCATCAAGAGTCAAAAAAAAAAAAGATTTCTAAATGTTTTTCAGAGGCAAAACTCCATGTCAGAACCGAATATTATTAATAATAATGCAGTATCGAATTTTGCTTCTTCAAGTCAGAAATTTTAATCATATCTTGAATGCAGATAGTATGCTGGTCAGGGCAACTGCAGGTACTTATTTTAACTGATATGTTAAGTGGACAAAAGTGGAGAATTTACAGATTACAAGAAAACCAGATGAGCACCCAAAAGCTACTATGCTGATTGAAGTTTTCCAGAGTTCCTCTGGCTACAGAACTTGGCTAGAAGAATAAGGATAACGGGCTTCCTCTGAGATCCCTGATATATCTTGCAAGAAGAGGCTCAAAGGGTATTTTAGCAGTTTCCCTTGAGCCCCAACGAGAACTAGGGAGAAAACAGAAACACAAGCAGGAAGCACACTTCGATACATTGATAAAGCTAATCAAAGCTCCTAAATATGAAACAGATTTCGTTTGGCTGCCTGGCAATTAGGATGAAGTTTTAAATTATTTTTTACCTTTTCCGAGTAACCCATATGCCGTAATTCTGACTTAAAGTTTAAACCAAAGCTGATTTAACTGTGTTCTGCTCGTTTAGGTCGGCTACAATATCTTTCGCAAATGAGAAAAAAAAAAAAAGAGAGGGAGAACCTTTGGAGCAAGGAGTCCTGAAGAGCTCAGGCACAGTCGCGGTAGCCGGGACTCGCCCGGGTCACTGCGTGTCCAAGACCTCCAGAGGGCACTCAGCACAAAACGGATCGCACCGACGGCGAGAAGGGTGCGATTCCCAGCGGCCACTCACCCTCACACGGCTTTCCAGGGTCACCGCTCAGCTCCCATCTCTCCTACAGAGAGAACCGTAAAAATAAATAAATAAATAGATAATAAACAAACAAACAAGTAAGAGGGATTCTGAAGAGGAATAATTATGCCATCATAGAGCCTGCACTTCCTTTCTGTGTTGGAGAAGATCTTTTTCATCAATGAAAGAGGATCAGCTTCTAGGGTCTAACGTTAAACCCTTTATTTTCAAAAGCTGGTTTCAAAGAGCCTCCATAAAAATAAAATGCTTCTTAAGATGTCTCACCTAAAGGACTTTGTTTTCTTCAGTCACCACGTTCAAAGCACACAGGACAGAATGTCACTTCTTTAGACTCCACCTCTGGTTTGCCTACAGAAAGAAAACAAAACAATTTACAGTGGGTACCGGCCAAAAGTTCTCTTTTCCCTTCAGCAGGTAAGTCTTACTGGGGTGGTGAGATCTTCCTCGCGTTATACAGACATACAGAGACTCGCACACATCAGGCAGTCGCAGTGACCTGCTCTGGTTCCTGCTCCGGGCTGTCCCCGAGGTCGCAGCCCGCCCTGCAGACCTGGTGCCCCAGGGCACTGGGAGGCCGAGGCTCCCCAGACTGGGAGCGCTGGGAGCATCAGTGCTGGCAGCCGCCGCAGGGACCTCTGGTTGCCTTGCTTTAACCCCATGTACACCCCGTGTCTGAACCGGCTTCACGACCTGCAGACAGGACTATTAACAACTGCCTCATTTCCACAGAAATGTCATCATTCCAATGACACTGAAAGCCATTCCTCCACTACATCCTCTTTGCATCGGTAGTTTCACAAAACACATACTGCCCCCTTTATATTCAAAGTGGCCTTCCTGATGCACAAGTTCAAACCCCAGCTATCATCTATCATCTTAATTCTCCTGGGACAAATAAAGTATCATGCAACAGACCATATGTGGATATTCCAGCAGAGCTCTTTGGAGTCATGTCCTGTCTACCTAATGTGATCCATGGTTACTTCGTTTTCATCCATTCAGAATAATACTTGACAAACCTCCATCTGGGTGCACAGCCTAAATAAAAATAGATACTGGGGTTGGGAGTTCCCTGTGTGGCTTGGGCCATTTATATGCCCTGAGGTAGCTTAGGCATCTGCAGAGGAATTTATTTCAGACACAGCATGGAATCTATAGGACACTCATGGCAGCTTGCAGGCATGCACAGTATTCCAGAACGTAAATTGGCAACAGGCATGTGCTTTAGCACCTGAAATGTCTCCTAAAGATGTGTGAAAATCAAATGTATGATGTATATGATGTAACCCTATCCCCCAGGATGATGGACCCCAGCTACCTTCACTGTCACAGGACTGTGTTAAGCAGTACTAGAGGAAAGTCACCTACACTTTAAAAATGTTCAAACACTCATCCTCTGAAAATCAGATCCCCTCTGAGATCAGACACAGAAAGGAGAGACCTATCTCTGTATCTATCTATAACTTCCAAGATGCTGACCTCTGAAATACAAAATATTGGCAAGACTATCAGTCAGACAGTAGTAAAATATTCTGGCTAAAAGATGATTAATCAGCTATAGTAGGAGCAATATTTTAAAAATACTGCCTATAATAGAATAAACTAATTGGGCAGGATTCGTATGATGGAAAAATTAAAAGTTGAAACATTATTTAAAAATTACACAAACACATAGATGATTAAAACTAAGCAGAGTCAGGACAATTCATAAAGGCAGTGTGAGCCTTTATCAGTTTCATTGTGCTCAGTGCTGTGGAGACTCAGAACCTGGTGTTCAAAAGCCCGGTCTAGTTATTAGACTCAATAAATTAGTTTAGTTACGATTTGGTCATGTTTAAAAAACAGGAGGTTTGTGTACAGCAGTCTTTACTTACTGGGTTACTGGTTGGATTTGAGAGGTCTTTTCAATCTTAGCTATTTTATTATTTCCTTGGCTTTCATTTTAGGTTTTGAGCACGGGGAAAGTCACCCTGTGTTCCTGGTGGTCTGCCAGAGCTGACCAGGAAACTTCTGGAGCAGAAAACCCGCACAACACACCGGTGACACCGAGTGAGGGCTCCCTGCTTCTCCGCGGTGAGCGCAGGTGTTCAAATAAACTAAAGAAAGGTGGCCGGCCTCCGTTTGGGAACTGCTGTCCTTACGCCCACCACCTTTCACTCCCGACACACTTACACGAAGTCTGTTATTTACCCTGTTCCTGGAGAAAGTACTAGGCAAGAAGCACTTGAACTTTTAAGTGGGAGGAGGGAAGGTGTCTGTGTGTGAGGGGAAGGCGGGCCGGGTGTGTATCTGTGAGGGGAAATGGGGCCGGGTATGTGTGTGAGGGGAAGGGGGGCCGGGTGTGTGTGTGAGGGGAAGGGCGGCCGGGTGTGTGTGTGAGGGGAAGGGGGGGCCGAGTGTGTGTGTGAGGGGAAGGGGGGGCCGAGGGTGGGTGTGTATGCGTCTATGTGTGTGTCTGTGTGTGTCTGTGTGTGTGAGGGGAACGTGCGCCGGGTGTAGATGCCACGGCCGCGCCCGGGCAGTGGCAGACTCCGGCAGGGCGGTCCGGGCAGGACCGAGTGGGGCAGGGCGGCGCGGGCAGGGCGGTCGGAACGCGGGTCCCGCCCGCCCGGCGGCGGGAAGCGGAAGCGGCGCGGCCTGGCGCGGTGGCGGAAGCCGCTCCTCCTTTCCGGAGCGCGGCGTGCTCGGAGCCATGAGCGTCCCGGCCTTCATCGACATCACCGAGGAGGATCAGGTCAGCGCCTCCGGGGAGCCATCGGCCCCGGGCCGGAGAGCCTAGGCCGGGCCGTGTCGGGCGGCGGCAGCCGGGGCCGGGCCTGCCTCGCCGTGCGCGCTGCGAGCGCTGCGCGAACTCGTCTGAGCTGTTCCTTACAGAGACCGAGCAGACGATTAGAGAAAGTTGAACATAGTGGCTGAAAGATAACCCTGTGTTTGCGGTTCCCTCTTCAGTGTTCCGCCTCTCTGGCACTTCGTTTCCATCGCTCTTCAGCCTTACTTTTTATTCAGGAGAAGAAAACGGGTTTACGTATGGGCGTTACTTGGGTTTTGTGGAATTCTCGGTATTGCAGGCACGGGAAATGCGAATTCTTTCTTTGAGCTGCTGCTTTGTTGTCCCTTTGGATTTAGGGGCTGCTTGTTCGCAGTGTCGTTGAAGTATGTATGTGCACACACATGTGCATGTATACACAGCGTCTGTATGTACACATTAGAAATCTACAAGAATTTCACACACGGCTACCAGCCTTCAGCCCAGTTTTCGCTTGCCTTAATACCTAGTACAGCCCCGGCAAGTAGCTTGTATGAAACATCCTCAGTACAGCAATTTGTCGCAGGGCACTTAGTTTTGTCTTCTGGTTCCAAAATGATTTGACACTGAACGAGATGGAAATGTCACAGCAGCCTCCTGGTCAGAAGTGCCCTGTGCCAAAAGCTGTATGGCCTCAGATTGTTTTTGAAGCGTTACGGTTCTGCTGGTGAAGCCTGAATTATAATGAAAAAATATTTTTTTCTCTTCTGGTGAAGAAGCAACTAAATGGTTTTAACGTTCATCTGAAGTTTGCAGAGGAAGTAAAGGAGTTAAAATTCACAAAAACTTACTAAGCCTGCAGTGCAGTACCCAATTGTAAGTGACACAATGACACTGAGAAAGCCCAGCCTGTTCAGTCACTGGTAAAACAGCAGATGCAGCATCTGGTAGAACAAAAATCTGTAAGAAATTTAATTACTTTGACTTTATTATTCACAAAACAACGGTTTTGTTTTGTATGTGTTGTCTTTCTCTTTTTTAAGGCTGCAGAACTGCGAGCTTACCTGAAATCCAAAGGAGCAGAAATCTCTGAAGAAAACGCTGAAGGCGGACTTCATGTGGACTTGGCACAGATTATTGAAGTGTGTGATGTGTGCCTGAAAGAGGATGACAAAGGTCTGCATCTCCAAGTCTTGTTGGTTTTGCTAAATTTATCGCCATCAGTGTTTTCAAACAGTTGGCAGAATTTAGAAATGTGTAGCATTAAAATACAAGCTGTGCATCTTCATAAAACTGGAAGTGCATGTTTCCATCATTGCCATGGAATATTTGCATGTCCTCTGCCCCTCCTTTCTCCAAACATCCAGCACTCTTTGAAGAAGTCAGAAGCTGAGCTAGACTCTGCTAGGGCAGCTAGGTAATGAGGGCATAGAGCCTTGTATGTAAAATAGAGTTTTTTGTGTCATTTTGGGGAATAGATAGTATTTTCCATATGTAATGAATTTTGTTCTTTGCCTTTGCTTGACTGATAAAAGACTGAAAAGAAAACACAAAATTGTTGTAGTTTTGTTTGGAAAGGATGGAACACCACGCTTAAAACAGGAGCTGGGGAGGGTTTGTAATACTCTTCATTGTTCTTGAGGCCGTTTTCCCTGTGGTCTGGGCATTCCTCGTGCTCCTGGTGAAATGTTTTACTGTGCTTGAGCACTAGGTGTTACTGTTTTCACTGTAGAACCGTTGGCAGTCTCCTGGATGTGCAGGAGGAAGGCACTGTGTGGAACCTAGAGTTCCTCTGATTTCTCCTGTGTGTAAACAGAGAATTCAGAGCAAGTGTGATATCAAATACCACATTCTGTGTTGACCTCAGAGTGGTAATTTTAGTCTTCCATGGAGGTGTGTTGGTGTAAGCCCACCTGAGCCAAGTCTCTGGTACATTCTGATGAATATCCAGGTTAGTATCTTGGCATTTTCTTTCTTTTACAATTCTTGCTCATGCAAAGTGGTGATTCATATCAAAAGTATGAGTTATTATCAAAAGCATATCCAGCACAAGTTAGCTACTGATTGCTGCTTGCAGTTTCAAACAGCTGTATGTTTTGGTTTATGCAGATGTGGAGAGCGTGATGAACAGCGTTGTCTCTCTGCTTCTTATCCTGGAACCTGACAAACAAGAAGCACTTATTGAAAACCTGTGTGAGAAGTTAGTAAAATTCCGGGAAGGAGAGCGCCCATCTCTTAGACTGCAGCTGTAAGTATTGCACAGGCAAATGGTGGACTTGGCAAAGTGATTGTGCCTCTGAAGAGGCAGGATTATCTTGTGTGTCTTTAAATTGAAGTGTGGGGTGTTGCAGGAAGCAGTCTTTTTTACCTTCTTTTCACTGTCATAATATAGAAGTACCAATATTTTTTTCCCTGAGGTATTACAAAATAAAATTAATCTGCACAGTTTTCAGCTTTGCTGAAAATGATTACAAAACTGGAAGCTGTTACAATTCATGGATGTAAGGTGCTGCCAGATACTTTGTTCTAGCATGGGTCTTAAAAGAACATTTCCATGCACTCCAGTAATGTTTTTTGGAACCTCTGTAACTCCGTTGTCGGTTGTTTGCGGTTTAGCCTGAGCAATCTCTTCCATGGCATGGACAAGAACACTCCTGTGAGGTACACAGTGTACTGCAGCCTTCTGAAAGTGGCCTCGTCCTGTGGTGCCATCCAGTACATTCCAACTGAACTGGATCAGGTAATTAAGTGACCCTTCAAGTTGTGGCCTTTATATGAACCATATTGCACCTAAATATTGCTGAGAGCTGATATAGACTATCTCTTGCAAATTGCCAGAGCATAGAGAAATTGCCACGAAGATGATTAGGGAGATGCAACACCTCTCCTATGAGGGAAGGCTGAGAGCATTGGGATTGTTCACCCTGGAGAAGAGAAGGCTCCAGGATGCCCTTATTGCAGTACCTTAAAGGGGGCTCATTAAAGAGGGAGAGCGACTTTTGACATGGCCAAATAGTGATAGGACAAGGGGCAATGGGAGCCTGAGAATCAGAAGACCTAAAGGAGAAATCTCTGTGCAAGATATTTTTAATCCTTTTGTGCTCAGGAGAAAATGAGAAGTATTTGTAGTGCTGTGTTGATCTTTTCCTGGCTGCTTCTTTTTCACTCGTATTCTGCCTAGGTCCGAAAATGGATTTCTGACTGGAATCTGGCCACAGAGAAAAAGCACACTCTCCTAAGACTGCTCTATGATGTCCTAGTAGACTGCAAGAAAAGGTATAAAAGACAAGTGATACATACTAGATAACTCTGTATTTTGATGTACTATAGGTGATCCGTAGTATTTCTCTCAGGACTTGTAAAATTAATCTGTACCAATAATTCAATCCAAATACACTTCTAGGGGTTTTTACAATATTTTTAAGCACTCTTGTATTAAACCATTGTTCCCAATAATATTAAAGTTAGTAGTGAATTAGCTGCAAACCACAGACTCCCAAAATAACACTATTCCTTTCTATAAAAAAATCATCTTAGTGCATTGTAGTGTTATGCCAAGTTTATTATTTAATTGCACTTTTGACATTTTAGTGTATGGTAGTGCTATCTCTTACTTAATGATGTGGGAAAGCTTATCAATCATGGCTAACAGAATCAGTCTTTTTATGTAAACATTACCTTCAGGACAGAGCTTTTCACTACTCATGGAAATTAATGTCCACAGACTACCTGCATGGCCATTTTGAATTATTATCCTGGATCATAAGAAGCATCTTTGATATAACAAACTTGGCAGACCACTGTTCTTCTGGCAGGCAGAGCAATCCAGTGTGTATGGTGCCTGTAAATTAATGGAGGGTTGAACTGAGAGCTGTCATCAGTTTATCTTGCAGAAATGACACAGTGGATTGACTGCCCTGGCCAGGGCTGCAGAGATGTGTTGCTGTCCAGTGGTTCAGGGTGTAGTTCCACAACAGTTCAAACCTGTTTAACCTGTCCCTGCAGTCTGGGATGGGGATGAGGGGGGTGTATGATGTTTCCCCCTGCCCTTCCACTCTGTTTTCTGAGTTACTTTTTCAAGGATTTCTTGATTTTCATAGTGAGGCAGTGTCAGGCCCCTTCCAGTGCTGACTCACAGTGGTACCAGCACGGCACTTGCATTTTCAGCATTTGCATAACCTTGCCCTGCTGCAAAAGGAAGTTCTGTCCTGTACCCTCTGTTCCAGCTGCCAGTACCTGTGTGTGTTTGTGCTGGGCTGGGCATTTGTGTGACTGCACAGGGCGTTGGACTGGGGACGTGACCTTGCTGGGGGTTTAAAAAGGCAAGTATGAAGCTGTCACAGGTGGAGAAGAGTTCCTTCTGTCAGGACAGTTGGCTTATTCTGCCCTGCTGGAATTGTAGCCTGGAAATGCTGCGTCAGCATAGCAGGATCATTTTTAACTAACCTCAATTGAGGGATGATTAATCCTCATGGAGTAGTTACTCTGTGAGCTACGTTACTGGGAATTCCTGTTTGTAACACCCAAATGCTTTTGCATCGATAGTTCTGTATGGCAGATTTCAGATGGTGAAAATAAATTCAGAAATGTTAGTCACAGATCTTTGCCATGGCTTAGTGCTTACCTTGTTTCAGAAATAATACACTGATAACATTCCTGCTCTTCCTCACTTCCCATCTTGTTGATTTATTGTGCGGTTTGAACTAGTTTCATTCCCAAACTTAACAGCCAGCTCTTTTTAACTAGTCTTGCTATCAAATCACTGGATTAAACTTCCAGTTTTTGTTTCCACTGCTACCAGTAATCTTGCTACTAAATGGTTTTTGCTTGCTAACCATAGGTGATTTTTTAAGGTAGCCAATAAAACCTTCCACAAGACCTGTAAGAGAAGACTCCTGCACCTGGTGTCCTTACCATGGGTTGCAGTAAGCTGTGCACTGAGGGAACAGTGTTTCAGAGCACTTGTACTTCTCTCCAGAAAAGAAAACAAGAAGTGACCCTGGCACCTTTGACCTGGTTCTCTCCTGGATCAGTGGGCAGTGTTTGCAATAGTATGGGAAACTCACAGCAGCATTCCAGCTGTAGCACTCAGGAATGTTGCTCTGTCTAGCAGTACGGGAAGATAAGTGGGAACTGAAAAGTATGTGATGAAAATCCTACCTCAGTTACCGTTGTTGATTTATAATCAAGGGAAAAGAACTAGATTGGTAAAGACAATTGAATTATTTTGTTTTCTTGATGTATGTTTTAACTTTGCTCAGCGTGGCAGAAGAGATGGCTTTCTGTAGCTAAGAGACTTCCTCCCAGTGGATCAGTTGGTAGTTAATAGATTGGTAGCTCCTAAAAAGTAGATGTGTAGAGGTTGTGTGGTGTCCCGTTTCCAGGGGTGACAAGTGAAAATTTGTTTTATCAAACCTTTTCCAGCCACCTTGATGCCGTTTAAAGCTGGTCTCTGCTGGCAGGAGTCAGCCCTGCCCAAGTTAAATTCAAACAGGTCTGGCAAGTCTGGCTATTAATACTTGTAGCAAAAAGCTCAGCATGTCAGGCACCTGCAGAGTAATTGTTTCATTTACTTTTAGTTCAGTTTAATATTATATAATGTAAAGGGACTTGGTTCCAACATCTCACTGAGTCTCTGAATGCTCTGCTGTGGTTTTTTCATTCCTTTTATCTACCATCACTCCTAAGCTCTCGCTGGCTTTTTGTCAAGTTATGCATCTAGACTGGCAAGTGGAGCCAAGAGCACTTGCTCAGGCTGTTTTGCTAGAAAAAATGTTCATATTTGCACCTTAGGTGAGACACATTTAACAACAAGATGTGGTAAAATAGTGATCTGTATTAGTGCTTGAAACAGGCTAATTTACAGTAGTAATCTGACACTGAATAGAAAATAAGACTAAAGGCCTGCCATATTTGCTGAGGTTCACAAGAATTTTGCACACAAAGTTTGGGAGTAATTGTCTTGTACCATTCTGTTTCCTAGAAATACAAGTGAAAAATTCCACTCCTTCACCACATAAAAATAATTTTTTAAAAAGGCAGGAAATTGAAAATACTGTTTGAAATCAGTTAAGTGATAGTTTTCAATTTTTGCTGCTAAGGGAAAGGAGAGGAAAAGTGCCAGAAAACTGTAACACAGCTCTGAAGTGCATAAGAACAACTGCTGAAAAGCTTTTATTAAATAAGGAGTTGTGTATTCTTGGGTTGAATCGCACATGAACTGAGCCTCTTTGATTGAATATCTGTATATTGCCATTGTTGTGTTAAACTAGTCCTTTGTCTCAGAGAACATCTAGTTTTGGTAAGATTTCACCAGTGCTAAAATCATAGTCAGACACAGACGAATCTACATGCAAATGTTTCTCTCATATATAAAGCCACCTAAATTAATTTTTTCACTGATACAGAACTGTCAGTTCATCTATGTCAATATTGGTTACTAGGGCAAAACATAAGCTGACCTCTTTAATGCTGGAGTTTTAAAATAAATGTTTCATTAAAGCTTATATCCCTGAAGATGGTTCTGGAATGCTGGGATCTACAGAAAATGGCCCTGCCTGGGCACAAATGTACATCCAGATTATATATGGTATTGGGTATTGCCCATGATGTCTTAATATTTGTGCTGCACATCTCTCAGATGTGGTAAATTCTCTGAGAACAAACTTCACCCTATGGAGTGGCTGTCAAGCAGTGGTATGGTGAGATCTCAAATAAAAACCCATATAAAGACAGTGTTTCTGTACTACAGAAACCATTCAGGCCTGTGCTGCTGTGTGGGCTAAACCTCTGTCACAGCACAGAACATACTGGGCATGTTGTGTTGGTTTCTTCTTCCCTGTGCAGTTTATGCCCTTGGCCTAAGTCATTAATGCAAATTGAAACTTTATTCTTGCAGTGTTTTGTTCTAAGGAAAATTGTGTGTGCTTTCAGACCACGTGGGATAATTTGTTGTGAATTTTGCAATAAGCATCAGCGGTTGCTTGCCTTGGTGGTAAAACTGTTAAGTGAAAATAAATCAAAATCTGTTAAAATGACACAGTAATGATCTCAGAGCTGGTGTGCAGTAGTATTGATGTTGTTTACAAGATAATCAGGGTAGACAAGGCTGTAGGTTTGCTCAGCTATCTGAGAAGTTGTTTGTCTAAAGGCTCTCTGGTAGAGCAGTGCTGGAAGCTGTTTGCTTCCCAGCAGCCTCAGCCAGTCTCTTTGCTGGCTGTGTAATTTCATCAATAAAATGAGCAGCTTTCACTCGGAATACTTGAAGAGAGAATCTGTGGAAGAAGAGAGAAGCTTTCATACAGTCATTTTCCTGACCATAAATATTCTTTAAGAGATGCCATTTTACATTGGAAATAAACTTTGCAGCGCTACTTATTGCACAATGATTAAATCCAGATGTGCATAAGAGGAGCATTCTAGTGAACCATATAAAGCTGTTCCTAGCTCAGAAAGCTTTTTCCATAACCAGCAGGTAATTTATCAGTTTAAGAGAATGAAATGAAGGGTGAAGATAAACATTTTGTAGAACAAGAATTGAAAGAATACATCCAGTTAATTTGTTCTCTCCACTAGAATTAAAATGGATCGTCTACATCTTTTTCAAGTGTAATTTAATTTGACCTATAACATCAGAATGGAATTATTTAAATATTTGAGTGTCTTGTTTGAACTATTTTTTCAGCAATCTTGAGGTAACTTTATGCTTTTTCTACAGTGACACCGCAGCAAAAGTAATGGTGGAGCTATTGGGAAGTTACACAGAGGACAATGCTTCCCAGGCTAGAGTTGATGCTCACAGGTAATACTTGACTTTCCAGTTTCCTTAAAAGTAACTTTTCCTCAATTGCCAAATTCTTTTGATCCCCTTAGAATTAAGGGTATTGAATGGTCTGGCAGGCCAAGGGCCCTGCCACGGCCTCTTCTGTAGCATTGCTGACTCAGTCAAGAGTTTGTCTCTGCAGTCTGCAGTAGGCCTGGTTGGTTGTAGGCACAGCCGGGTTTATTCCACTGTGCAAGTGCACAGGAGTGTTCCTGATCACTGCTGAAAGACATCAGCCTTGGGTAAGGACTTCTTTACATCAGCTGTGCACTCAAAATCTGTACTGGAAGCATTTTTTTCAAATAGCACTTTCCCCTGAAAAAACATTGTTGCTGTCTTCTCTATGAGCAATACAAAGGATGTGAACTGCACAGAAATAAGATTACCTGTCGAACAAGCTGGGACTAAATTGATTCATAACAGTGCATTTTCCCCACTGGCCAAAATGAGTAAATGCCTGTTTTGATGTTCTATCTATCATGATTTTTCTTAGGAATTAGTTTGTTAAGTTCTGCCAGATGTGCACTACCAGTATTTCTCAAGGGAGTTGTTTATACTTAACCATGGAGGAAAATCAGGATGAGTCCTTTGGAAAATGAGTGTCTGTGCCTAAGTGGGAACTTCACTGGCTACCCTGCAGCAACCTGCAGCGAGTTCCCTGGCAGAGAACTCGTCTGTCCAGGCCTGTGTCCATGCAGAGCTCGGGTTCTCCTGGTGTCCTTGTGTGGCAGAGCAAGCCAAGGCTTCTCATGGGCTGCTGAGAAAAGCTTCCATCTGGAGTTCCTGTTTCTAGTCTGGAGCTGCAACTGATAGATCCTGGGCCTTGCACTCTTAGGTGTTGGGGTTTTCTCTGGTTTGTGTCACATATTCAAGTATAATCAAATCTTCCAAAACAACTTAAGTCTATGAAATCTTAGGACCACAGTAAAAATACCTCTACGAACAAAGGCTGTGCTGGAAGTAAATGCATGGATGGAAACTGTAGGGTGATCTGTGGTTTGACCACCTGGCACATTTCATTTGGGATACTGGACAAATTACTTAATGCTTCCTGTTCCTTGGTTTTTCCGCCTGTAAAATGAAGTTTGAAATTGGAATGTGACATAAGTTACTTATAATAATAATAATTGAAACCCCTTGTGTGATTCCTAGAAAGCAAGGAACAGCAAATTGAGTTGCTTTTAGTCATAAAGATGTGTATTGCTTTGAAAGTAAGCATTTTCCTTTTCTCATCAGATGTATTGTACGAGCATTGAAGGATCCAAATACCTTTCTCTTTGATCATCTTCTTGCCTTAAAACCAGTCAAATTTTTGGAAGGAGAACTTATTCATGATGTAAGTAACTTTGTTTTTAGTGAGATGGTTTGATAGCAGTAGACTCCTTTGTTTTAATGTGTCTTTTGAAATCCATTAGAGTCGTTACCCGTGTCAGTAATCCTGAGTTGCAGTGTGGTATATCTTTTACAGTCTTTAAAATTAAAATTGTATGTGAAACGTTTCCCTTTCAAAGTTTCAGAAACTCAGTTACAAGCCCTGCCCTCACATGAGTTCTGTAGCAAATCCTAAGTCTGGGGAAAAGAAGTAAGCTCAGCCCAGACTGCCCACATCTATTGACAGAAAACAGAATTTCAGCTCTTAACAGCTTATTTATCTGTTCAATACCCACAGTTTCTATCTGTATCTGTCCAGCCTGCAAAGAGGGAAACCAAGATAATATTTAAACTTTCTCATGTTTGTTTTCCATCTTCTAGCTTTTGACAATTTTTGTAAGTGCTAAACTAGCATCCTATGTCAAGTTTTATCAGAACAACAAAGACTTCATTGACTCCCTGGGTAAGTTTTCAGATCATTAAATTTCTGACTATTTATGTGGTTTAAGGTGTGGAAGCCACAGAGTAAATCAGTTTGAATCCATGTATTGAAGCAAGGAGATTTTATAACAGATGAGAGTTTGTAGATGAAAACCTCTTATAGATTGTGAGTGGGCCATCTAACTGTGGTTTGTTCCTTGAAAACAAGCTGGTTTATGGCTTTGGAAGAGAATTGTGGTTTTACCCACTGTTTTTTTTTCTCTTAGAACTCCTGTCCTGAAAGGTTTAACACATTCATACTCTAGGCTAGGCCAGAGAGCACAACTGCCTTGAGAAAACCACCAGCTTGTATAAATCTCCTATTTTTTTTTTTTAATGATGAATAACTTTGTAACAGCAAATACTTCTGGGCAGTAAGATAAAGCATGCAAATTGTGTGTGTGTGTGTCTGCGTGTGCTGATGCATTAGACCCAGCAAGCCACAGTCTGTCCCAGTTAATTTGTTTCATCACATGAAGCAATGTGATGGAATGTTAATGTCAGCACCCTCTTTATTTACACACTGTGGAAAAAAGGAGTAGTAATTAACACTTTGACACTCCCCCGTTGATGTGTAATTGACTGTTTCAAAGGAGCACTGGTTCATAAGCTATTGCATGCATTAAGATTACGTTTTTTATATTCCAGCTTTTTAGGACAGGGGTCAGTGACAATGCAGAAATTGCTCAATGATGCAGATTTTTTTATTACTGCATTAAGGTTTTGACATATTGGTAATGAATAAATGTTTCCATAAAAATACAATTTTTTTTTTATAACTTTGATTTTCAAATGACACTTAAACACTGCCTTGGATGCATTTGAGGAAAGCCATAGTTTTGCTAAAACAGAGTTTAGTGCAGCTTTTTAACACATGCATTATTTTGTTTAATGGAGTGTGATAAAATTCTTAGAGTAATTGCCCTCAGAGCTTTAAAATGGTGGTACTTTGGGTATTAAAATGATGGAAATACCAATAGGATTTTTTGGTGGATAAAAGTAGCAGCAGGTTTTTGGTACCTTGTGAATGTGTGTATAGGATAAGCGTATCTTTAGTCAGATGTATCTGAACATTAGTTATGCAGACATCTTATGCTTTTCTTTCTCAGGGGAAGGTGGATTTGGGGCTTATCTTTTAGGTGCTTGTCCACAGAAGTATTTGCTGAAATTGCTGTTACACTGACATTTGATTAAATTGTGGAAGATCAATTACACACCTATGTAGCATTAATTGTATTCTACTCGGTTGCTGTGGTTTCTTTTGCCTTGCCTCCCTGTATCTGTGCGTCCCTCCATGAATGAATTCAGTGTGTCAACTTTCAATATATCTAAGATTGTATGAATCTTAGTAAAATCCTTAAATACCAGTGTAACTGTTTGGAAAGAGAGTCTTATTTCTCTGTGGTGTGCTCAGAAACTCTGTGTGTCTTTGAGCAATGGACAAGCAGAGACGTGGAGGCAGCACGGATGGAGACGCTGGGAACTGAGTGGCTCAGCCATGGCTTTGAAAAACAAGGGCAGTTTGGTGTAGACAACAATGCAGTTATTAGATGAGGCATTCAAAAATGATCTGTTCCCAAAAGCAATGAGATTTTAACCATGCTTTAGAGATTTTTTTTTTAAATAACTTTCCAAAATACCTGTGTTTTAAAGGCTGTTCAGAATAGGATTCAAGTGGCAGTAGAGCATGGGCTGTAGTTGTAACCTTTCCTGGACCAGGACCAGTTAGAAGTGGCTCAGGAAAGCTGTGCAGGAAGGCTCCTACAGGCGGCACGGGTTTGTTACAATGTGTTCTTTTATTAATGCTGACAACTTAGGCCAGCAGTAGCATTATCTGTGTCAACTGCATCGCCCTAACATGGCCACAGTTAATCTGGTATTATCAGCAGTCCTCTTCGCAAAGTTAATCAGCATCTCATTTGCATTTGTTAATTAGGGTTAATGTGTGCTAATTGATTTTTTGATGCTTGTAGAGTTCCATTAAACCCAGTTAGGTATAGTTGCTGGTGCTCCTCGTTCGTATGAATTATGGTGATCGTGTTTTTGTTGAATCGGTGCCAAATAGGGAACCTGCATCATCATTACAGCTAATTAACACAACATGATGTCCTGCACTAATGTGCTTCCCTGCTAGTGTATGGGTGTTATAAATTCCAAACTTACATATTTACTGAAGCTATGGGAATGTTCATAATGTCATTCTAGAACAAAAAGACTTGACACTCATTTTTAAGAAACTTCCACTGGATCTTAGTTGGTACTTCATGGACCTTGGGATTAAGAAATGCCTTGTTTCATCTCAGTGACTTAACTTGGTTGACCTAGATGTTTTTCCAGGAAAATGGTCTCTGATTTAGACATGCAAGGCCTTGGCTCAGTTCCTTGCATTTATGCAATCAAGTAAGAGATGTAAGCTGATCCGCTGGTTTTGAACAGCACTTTCCTGAGCCACTGCATGCTTACGTGGGCCTCATGGTGCCTTTTCTGCTGTGGGCAAACAAATTCAGTAGCAAAATGCTTTCTTCTGGCACCACAATGTTATGTTCTGGAACCATCACTGTGAGAGGTTTTATTTTCCAGAAACTACAGGAGAAAGAGTGGTGAGGCTGTAAGAAGATTTTTGGCATAACCAGCCCTGGATTTTCTGTTTTCTTGCATTGCTGTTCTTCCAGGTGATGCAGCTGAAAAATTCACTTGCACTCTCACCACCTTAAATTCTGTTTGGGTGATTTTTTACTGGTCAAAAACCAAAGCTTTTGTGGATAATGCATTTCTGCTAAAAAATAACTGAGTCTTGATGAATTCACAATGAAACTTGCTATTTTTGTAAAAGACAAGGCAGATGCAGGATTTGATATTTTACCTCAAAATAACTGTTGATAAGGAAAAGTAGAATATATTTCAATGTGAAATAAATTTTAAATTATTAGAAGCATATGTAGTAAAAATAACATGAAAAGCACATTATTTGTATTAATTATAATTAAATCATTAATTAACCCATCAACAGGCTTGTTGCACGAACACAATATGGCCAAGATGAGGCTCCTTACTTTCATGGGAATGGCTGTAGAGAACAAAGAAATCTCATTTGACACAATGCAGCAGGAACTCCAGATCGGGGCTGATGATGTAGAAGCCTTTGTCATTGATGGTAAGAACTGTGGTTCTGCACACAGTGCTCATCAACAAGACCTTTATAGTCTTCTAAGCTAATGCTGAATATTAAGAACAATATTCATTTTAATTGCTGTGCTTTTTACAAGGTAAAGCTGCACAACTTCATGTTTAAAGACAGGCCCAACTGTTGTGTTTTACCAGTGTTCTTCTCAGTGACAGGAACTGTATCTCTTGTAATTCCTTACAGAACTAATACATTGTCTGCAGGTTTAATTTGTCATCTGGTTTTGTTTGCTGTCATTAAAACAGGATGTGTTTGTAGGGGAGAGAAGTTCATAAAGTCTGTACAGGATATTGCTTTAATAGATTGGCACCAAACAATAGGATTTGTGCATGACCTTCATCTTGTTACATCATTTTGCTTTTCTGCCTACTAGGCCATTAAAACCAACAGCAAAACAGATTAAGTGAGCTGCTGTGTTCTTATGTTCGTATTGCTCTGATTTTGAACCATTTTTGTGCCGTTTAATACCTTTGCACTATCATGAAAATGTTGCTCAAAACAGCTTTTTTTTTTGCAGCTGTAAAGACAAAGATGGTGTACTGCAAAATAGATCAGACACAGAGGAAAGTTGTTGTCAGGTGAGACAATTCCTCGTGGCATTTTGCAGAACTTCGTGTGTTCTAATTATTTCACTTACATTTGTAGAATATTCTAACTAGAAGCAAGGTATTGTTCCTATCAGTTGCTGGTAGTTAAATAGTTGCTATTTATCATAATTTTATTAAAGCTCACACTGAATGTGATTAGCTTATTTAATGAAAGAGTCCTACTTTCCAGGACATTTCATTTAATGACCTACTAGTGACAAGAATACTAATGACTGTTGTTGCTTTATATATTTGGGAAGGCTACAGAATTCTCTTAACTGGTGAAGTGCAACCCTTTCTAGAGAGAAAATCAGAATTTTCCTATTTGTCCATGAAAGTAAAGTAATGCTATAGAAGAATGATGAGGTGAGTGTGACATCTCTAGTAATTTTCTCCCAATTTCTTTTACTTCTCCAGTCACAGCACACATCGGACATTTGGAAAGCAGCAGTGGCAGCAGTTGTATGACACTCTAAACACCTGGAAACAAAATTTGAATCAAGTGAAAAACAGTCTCCTCAGTCTCTCAGACACCTAAGAATTTTTTTTTTTTGACCTAGTAATATTGCTATAGGTGAATTTTATTCAAAACTTTGACAATTTCTGAATGTTTCCAAAAAAATGTATGCAATTGGTTTAAAGAAGCTAAATATGCTAAATTGCCACATACAAAAGAAAAAAAAAAGAAAAAAGAGGCAATAAAACTAACTTGGGAAAATGTCTTCTGTTGATTTTCTTACATAATCAGCAACAAGAAACTGGCAATATTGGTTATGCTTCTTTTGTTCATTTTACAGTATGGGGACCTTTCTTTGCAAGAGGTGTGGGGAGGGAGAGGAGTGAAGTCAGAAAAATGGTTGTGCAAGTATTTTTTGAAGTAAGAGAAAATTTCCCTTAGACCCAAGGGAGGAGAAATGTGACCCAATAGAAGTGAAGCTTCATGAAGCCAGATCTGCTGCCTTATTTCTGTAATCATACCTGATCCTTCAGTGTTGAAAGAGACCTCACTGATACAGAAACTACAACAGATATATTTAAATAAATTGGCAGTCAAGGTAAGCAGAAGATTTTTCTGTTCTTCTGCCACTTAGAACTGCTGGAAGTAGTTGTTAATGTTTGCAGGACCCATTGTATTCTGAAACAGTTGGAGGTGATTTTGCCTGAAAACTGAGTGAGCAGTCTGTCAGAGAAAATGAATAGAACTATTTCAGCCAAAACTTCTGAGGAGCAGGAGAAGGGTACAGTTAAATAACTACTTAATTTTATTAAACATCTATACAAACTTTAACTTATGAACTTTCTAACTTTAGGCAAAGCCAATAATAACTTGAATTTGATTGCAAAACCAGTACTAACACTAGGAGTAGGAATTATATACATCTTTGAACATAAGAGCTGTTAACATGCTATATTAAACATGAAACCACATATATACCATATTCTGTAGGAATACCTCTACAAATCTGGGTGAGGTAAGTGATCTGTCTGTGCCTAAAAGAATACTTATCTCCTGGCACTCATCTTCACTGGCCTTCTTCGTATTTTCTCTTCCTTGCTGAATGAAGTCTCTCCAACTTCAGTAATTTCTCAATTCCTCCTATTTGGTTTTGTAGCGTGGAGTTCCGAAGAGAGGAGCTGTCCTCATCTTTGAGTGCTTTTTCACTTCTTGCTGGAGTGACAGTCATGTGAGAAGACTTCTGCTTGTTCTGTAAAGCAGCAAATCCTTCTTCAGCCTGACACAATACAAATGTTAGCAGCTGATAGATAACCCAGTGAAATTCACCTACAAAGGTTCAGATTGTTGGATTTTGCTGAGCATTAGGCAAGCAAGGAAGTGTTAACAGGAAAATAAACCAGTTGGAAAAAAGACGTTTAATTTGAAGTGTTTGCATCGTATTTAATTTAGAAAACTTGATAATGACAGTTACACTTTTATAAACCAAACCTTAGCGTAAGACTTGGTACAAGAGTGTGATTTTTAAAAAGACAAGCTTGTATTAGGATGCAGATTAGCAAAATAAATAGCTTAATTAAAGAGTTTAATGTTGCAATTGACATTTCTATTGCTATGCAAGCATTTGATTAACAAAACCCAAATTCATGAGGTTTATGGTGTTAACTCCCTCTCCCCTTCACTATATAGATTAGAAAGCAAACATCAGTAATGCAAGGTCTGTAATAGGTTGGCTTTTTAATGTTAAAGATATTTTTGTTCTTTTAATAGTTTTAATTACTCTTTGATATATTACTGTTAGCTACTTCATATCTATCCAAATCAAAGACAGATGGCAACACAGTAGGGAAACAGGTTTTTTGCCTGATGAGCAGAAACCTTGCATTTGAATGATGAGTTCTCACTTGTAATCTGGGATTGTGTGGCTCTTGGGGGAGCAGCACACAGCACCAGCCACCTGAGCAAGGGGCAGCACAGAGCCAGTGCTGCAGGGGATCTGCAAGGTGACCTCAGCCTCTGCTCCTGTGCTGGGGGACTCCTTGCAAGGATCACAAGATGAGACCTTCCCCTTCTGCTCGATCATTTTTTTTACATTCAGCAACTGTGGCCCAGCCAACTCTAGGCACTATGTCTTTATCAGGCCTACCTTTCTTTTAGCACATTAATTTTGTGCTAAAGCTTACCTTCCCTAGTGTACAAGCATTTCTTAAAGTCTGACATACGAACAATAAAATTCATGCAAATTGTTCATTATTGCATTTGTAACAACGTTGCTGCCATGCAGCTGAAGGTACTGATGCTTCAGGTCAGTAATGGCTGGCATCTCCTTCAGTGAGGAAGTAACTGCTGCATTGGAGCAGTAAAAGTTTCAACATGTTAATTTTCTCATGCTTTTCCCCAAGGTGTCAGCAATAAACAGATCATACTTCACTGCAAGGCACTAGTCAAAATCTATGGAATAGCAATCTATGGGGCTGAACCTGTCCTGTTCTGAAAATTGCATGTTTAAACTGAGCTGGGGGTGCTTATTCATCCTTACTGTGGTACTTCAGCATGGACAGACTAATGTTTAAAACAGTTCTTAATATTTTTACTAGAATTATAAGTGCACCTGCAGCATTTATTTTTAATTTTTACCCTGTTTTAGAGTACTGTACTGTGGTTGAATGAGATGACCCAAATTGCAGAAGGCTTAAGTCTGCTCCAGTTGCAATCATGCATGTTAGTCAAAGCAAACGAAGCAGCAAAAGAGACTGTCGAGCCCATTTTTGATCTCCCAACAGCTTGTTTATCTTGGTCATTAAAATGACAAAGCTGAGCACAGAAGGTACTAGAATGACACCACCACAGAAAGGAGGGAGTGCTCTGCATTATTGCAGGCTGGGATTTCGTAGATTAAGGATTTGGAAAATCTAAGGTGAAACCAGCAAGGTGCTGTTCTTGTCCATCTCTGCTTTTACTTAGCTAGCACAGCAGGAGCTTTAGTTTGGAGGTGACAAAGCAGACATAACCACAAGCAGATAATGAAATACAGCTTTGCTTCAGCTGTAGGTTACATAGTGGAGTTCACTCAGCTCCTGGCTCCACCTCTGAGAAAATGCAAGAGACACACAGTAAATACCACCACTGTGTTTGGTGAAAAATCCACCTCAGTGTCATTCACAAGTACAGTCAGGCTAGGAAGGTCGAGTAATTTAAAACATCAGTCTTGTGAATTTCAGGGAATGTGGATGCTGATGGCATCAAGACCTGATTATCTGCTGCAGTCAGCCAACTTCGTCACTTGAAACCACTGTACACCTCGTCCAGAGACAGCCCCAGCTACCTGAGAAATAACTCCAGAACCTCTTGACCTGCAGAAAGGTCAACTGCAGCTGTAAACTACTGTATTGCTTTTGAATGATACATTCAGTATTGGGTCAAATTCTACCAGAGCAGTTAGAGCTGTTCAAGCTCCAGAATGTAACAGATCTGAAGAAGCAGGGATGAACCACTGGGAAACATCAGGTTTTTACATGTTTGTATAATGTTACCCTACAAAATAATAAGATTACTCTAGATTGGGCATCACATAACTACAGTGGGTGATAAATGGATAGGCTGTAATTCATAGATGTGCTGAATTTTTATTCTTTCATGGATTCTTTTAAATTACATGGTCCTACCAAGTAATAGAGGAAACAATGTTTTTTATACTTTGACATACTACTATTTTCCTTTTTTTTTGGTCTTTAACTTTTACTGTAGGTGATGATTTTTATTAGGGTACACAATGGACTAGCCTCTTGCTCCCCTCCCAAACAGACTGGTTAGCATCTGTTTGATTCATATGCTGTGACTTTTTCCTGCTGCTTTCTATCAACCTTAATTGTGAAAAATGGTGTCTTGTTGCCCTTTTGATATTATTTCGGAGATTGACTCAGCCTTAAAGTATCCAGATGGGTACAGTTGTACAAATATCTGTGGAATTAGCTCACTGAGGTCTGGTCTGCAATATTTTTAATTGACTTACATGTTCTGTGGGAAAAGAAGAATCATAAAAAGCCTTTGCTGTAGCATTCCATTCTTCACTAGGCTCTCCCTGGGGCTCTCGGTGGATACTAGAGGTATTCAAAGTGTTGGCAGCTCTGTTCAGACTGCTAGAACCTGATTGACAAAAAGGAAATGGTAACTGCAATTTAGTCTCCAGGCACTAATTGTGAATAACTAAACTGGTTTACCTCGGATCTTAAAAAATTGAATAATTTTGTTTCAAATCACTGGATCTTTGTTATAGGCTTTTGCCCTTCATTTTTTTTTTCTTTCACATGCTTCATCTATTTTTTCTCTAAAGATGAAGTATGTTTCTACTTTGATTAAAAATGTTTTCTCTCACTTTCACAAGTTAATGACAGAAAAGTGATTTATAGAAAGTGTATGTATCCTAAATATTCTAACTGAATATATTTTTTCAAACACTATTACTTTAAACTCACCTTGTGATAACAATAATAAAATGCATAGTTAATGCCATTATAATATGATTTTCCAGGGTGACTTGTAATAAAAGACATGAATACAAAGCTTTTCAGACAATCAAAAAACATTTTAAATAAGGAATCTTTTTGTTCATGGCTATATCTGATGTTTCAGGTGGGCAGGCAATAGCCATCTGCTAAAGGTGAGCAAATTAATCCCAGCCAAGCAGAAGCCCCCAGTCCTTCAGAGGCTTTATGCAGCACCAGTAGATTCTGTTGAAACCACTACCAAATTCCTTGTGAGGTGAAAATACGAGGATGCTTTCACAATTCCTCACAATGCAAACAGGAGCTGTTCTGTCACGACACAGATGCCTGTGGATCACTGCATCAACAGTAAAATCTTGTTTTGCTATGAAAATACACGTTACCTCATGGTTATGTAACAGTTATGCAGGATAGTGACATTCTCTCTTGGAAGAGGAAAATGGTTATGTGTTTGTTTTCTTTTTTAATCATCTGCCAGGAAGATCTTTCCCATTCCCACTTCATTCCTTCATTTACTGATGTGGAGTGTCTGCTCTCCGGGAACCAGCACATAAATAGTGAATTGCACTGTGGTGAGGCAGTAGAAGGAATTCCCTCAGACAGGTTTACTAAACTCTTTCACCAATTCTCTTCACCTCTAGGTCTCCCATATGGCTGAATGGTTTGTGCTTCAGTCAGTCAAAAAAAAATTTAAAATGTAAGTCCAGTGTCCACATGGATTCCACTGCAGGTTTGCCATTTGGGAAAAGATCTGCAAACAAAACAACCTCAACCTCAATAAACACTGGGAGCTGCAGTGCTGTGCACCACAGTGACTTGTAGGAGCCCTCACAGGGAGGTTCTCCACATCTGAGACGCAGACCAAGACCCTCACCATGAAGGTTTGCTGGAATTCAAGAGGTCTGGTCACTAAGCAACTCACCTGAGGGACTGGAGTTAGTTCCCTACCAATTCCTTTGCAGGAATCTCTCAGAGTCATCTGGAGTTCCAGTACTTTGCCTACAGAAAGGTTTCTGACAAGAAGAGGAGGAGGAACTCACAGGGAAGAAATTCAGATAGTGCTGTTTGTTCTTACAGAAAAGATACATGCAGAACATCATGTAACTAGCCATTCATTTTATTGAAACAGATTCCAAAATTCACATTATTAAAGAAATAATGTGCCATCTGAGATCAAGATTCTGCTACCTTGCTACCACTACTACTGTTCTTGGGACAAAGACATGTCTGAAACCAAACTTCAAAAAATGTGCATCTGAACACAAATATCCATGGGCAGGAGACCAAGGACAGAAACAAAATTACCTATAGAGCTGAATTCATAACAGCAGAACAATGTAAAGAAACCAGACTGCTGAGTTTCTGTCTGCCACTGGCTGCAAAGCTAAGGATGGGAGTCCACTCTGCTCTTGGTATGTTCAAGGGCCAAAAGTGAAAACAGTGCACCAACAAAAACTCAAATAGACACAAACACCCTGTCCTGTGGATCCTGCTCTTTGGAAAACATCTAAGCACCCAGGGCTCCAGTTTTGGGGTCATCTATCAGCTCATCTTATTGCAAAACAAATCCAAAATACAGTTTTTCCACATTTCAGTAGTGATTTAGAAACCCATGGAATAAAGTTCATATTTACTATTTTGTATGTGCAAAATAGTGCTCAACAAATAATAACCAAGTGCCAATAGTAGATTAAAAAAGCTCCTTGAGCACTTAAAGCTCCGTGTTTTCCAGAGCCTGACAGATATAAGGTCCTTTCACACACTCAACACATTCAGATGGTTTTAAGTGTCCTTCTAAATTAGAGATGTACAATAAAATAAAAAGTAAATTTCTGTAAGCCCTGTTCACAGAAGCATCTATTGATTCAAAATCTACCCTAATTTTGATGTAGAAGGAGAACACGGAATCATTTGCAAAAGCTGCTCAGTGCTTTTCAGATCCATGCAGAGTCCTGATAGAATATGCCCTACACTGGGGCTAGAAATGCCTATGAAAAAATTCAGTTTGTCATTGCACTGCTGTTATTTCACAAAGAGAAATATGAGGAAAAAATATTTAATCAACTAATTGATTGATAAGCTAACGAAAGCTGTTTAGCTGCATTTATAATATAAACAGCAATCTCACCTTTTTGTGATATAACTAAAATGTCAGGTTTACATTTTTTCTACACAGAACTTTCAAATTCTGATAATTTTTCTAAGCACTACATGGTTCAGAACATTAATGCTTATGTTTTCTTACCTTGTCCTGTTTCTCCACTGTCCACATTTTCACTGAGATTTTGACTCTGTGTGTTTGAACTAATGTTTGTGTTTTCCACTAAGCATGGTGGTTTGTCTTCCAAAAGGGAAGGCTCCTTGGAAGCTGAAGTCCATGCAGCTTGACCTCTCATTTGATTTACTCTTGAACAAGAACTGAGAGCTAAAAAATTCAAGTAGAGTGGAGTTTTCTCAGCTTTTTTATCTGAGGTTGAAAGATCAAAGGATGACCTTACACTTATGTTTACTAAATTTCCAGATGTTCTCATGGGTAAAGAGCATGATTCTTTCAGGTGACCCTCAGCAAACTTCGTTCCTGGAACTGTACTATTCAGTGAGTCTTTCTTCTCTTTTAATAATGTGTTATTTGTTGAAGTATTTATCTCCAAGGAAGGTCCAGTTTTGATGGAGTGTATCTGAGTATCATTGTTAACATTTTTACATGGAATTACTTTATCTGTACTTGCCCCATCTGTTGGGGGGTTTTTATGAGCAGTTTTGAGTCCATCAGCCTTTACTGGAGATTTGGCTTCAGCATTTGAAGTCCATGTATTTGTAGCATTCCCTGTTTGCTTAGCACTGCCTTGTTCAGGTTGCTTGCTGTGCATGTCATCTGCATTTACTCCTCTCTCAGTTTTTGGGGGGCATAAATTAAAAGTACCTAAGAGAGACTTATTATCTCTGCATTCTTTTGCAGCAGCATCATCACCACTTGCATTATCACAACAAACAGTTGGTGGATGTTGAGCATCAGCTGCCAGAACACCAGTGCTGTTCATGTTTCTGGCATTGTCATCATTTCTGCCTTCAGCATCTACGTGTGTCTGTTCCAGAGGAAGTTTATCTCTATGTAAACCACTCAGATTTAAGGGTTTTTCTGTTTTATGTAATCCACTGCCTACAGAATTGTCACTATTCAGCAAGCTATATTTTTGGTATTCTGCTTGAGAATTCTCTTTAGCATAAGGTAGGATGCCAAAACTTAGCTCCTTAGCTTGGTGGTTGTCTGTACTTCTCTCATGTAGAGAACTCTTCTCAGTGCAAAGAACAGCTTCAGGTGTGGGCTTGGGTGTAAGGACACTTTTGTTGTGCTGTCTGGTGTCTGAGTTTGCATCTGCCTTGGCACAAGTTGATTCATCTGCAGTATTGCACACTTCTTCCTTGCTAGTGTCAGTCTCCTGACTTCCATTTTTCCTGTCAGCACCTACAGTCTCAGCTCTGCCTAAAAAGTCCTTCCTTGTTTGTGTGTGGTGAGCTGCCAAAGGCTCAGTGCTGTCCCGTGGCTCTTGATCTAAATTTGTATTATTTTCATCTGGTAACCTTCTGGGTGTCGTTCCTGGCTCTTCTGCCTCTCTGCCTCCAGTGTCGTGCATTTCTGAGGTGTGTCCTTGGGTAATTAAATCAGTATCTGTGCAGAAGTTGTTCCTGGGAGGAGCCTCCCTTTGCTTTACTTCACAAGGGCTAGCAACATTAATTTCATCCTTAAAACTGCTTTCAAGAACTTGTGAATCTGTAGAGTGAGTGTATTGTCTCGTTAGTGACTGATAACCCAGGGTTATGTAATGCTTTATTGTTACAGCTTAGAATTTCCAGAGAGATGGACTCAGGATTGGTATCAATGCTGATATTTATATTACACACACAATCCTGTCAAAGAGTTACTGAAGGGAAGTATTGCACTATGGTAACTTGCAAAATATTCATAAACTGAGATTTTAATATATAATATTTATATA